>JAVQJF010057857.1:0-10679 GCA_036023855.1 Gadopsis marmoratus
CAAGCTTGTGGACAGTGCAGCGTCGGCATCCTGTGTGTGTGTGTGTGTGTGCGTGTGCGTGTGCGTGTGCGTGTGTGTGTGTGTGTGTGTGTGTGAAAAGCGGGTAATTACTGATGCCTGCGCTTCCTAAAGGTCGCTGGGTTCCCGAGGTGACACGGAGGGCAAGGCACAGCGATCGATCACTCACTTGCCCCATAGACACGGCTCTTCTCCGCTCATCTGTCACTGTCCCTCATCTCAACAAAACACAAATATGTGCGCACACACACACAGAGATGTCTTCCATCCAATCTGTCTCTGTCTTGAAAGTGTCACTGCGTGGCATCCGATCTAAAAGGCATCCGATGACTCTAACTAGTCGGCAATCAGGAAGCATTTTAGGGGAGCTGGAGATTTCCCTCTGAGTAGATACAGAAAGATTTTTTTCAGCAGAGTTCTGATTCAAACTGTTGTACGTGGACCTTCCTGTGCTCAGGTAGTTGCATGTATATAAAAAACAAGTGCTCTCCTGCTGCAGTAAAGTTGGCTTCTTTCTTCTTTCCCTTCCTGTCCTGAAGCGAGCTCAGTGCTGGTGCCTTCTTATCAGTGGATTTCTACCACCACCTACTGGTCATTTTAGGAAGGTGACATTCAGCCTTGTTTTGAGACTTCTGAAAGTGATGGTTTTGCAAGTGCATTTGTATAATAAGAGGCTATATTGGAATTATAAAGTATAACTAGTAATATTATTCATTAGTAATGGTTATTCAAAACACAAAGTTTTCCCTTTTTGGATAACAAATCAGTTTTTGCTGCTTCCATGCAAATATAATGATGTAAGAATAATACCAACAGCTGCTAAAGCTTAACAGGTCAGAAATTAAACCAAACAGTTTTTTTTACTCTAGTAGCCCCTCCAAACTAACATCAGCCTATAGTTTTTACACATTATATTAAAAGGTCTTGTATTTGTTCAAGTAGAAGTGATGCTTTTCTCAAGATAAGATAAATCATGAGCACCACATACAAGCGCTCAACATGCCCAGATTAGCACATTCTTGGATATTGGCATTATTAATGGAAGGTAATGATTTTGATGATTGATTCAGCATTTTGAGCAATTTTTTTAAGAGCACATGTCTAAATCCTGTGGTTCTCAAATGTGAATATATTGTGCTTTCTCTAGTCTTCTATGGTGGTAACCTGAAATTCTTTGGGTTTCGGGCTGTTGGTCAGATGAAACCTGATATTTGAAAACATCACCATGGGCCTTTTCACATTATTGTGACCTTAATGAAAATAATTGTGTTGTAGCATCATCACATTGAGCACCATAAACTGGCACCTTAGAGCATCCTTGCGTTAGCAGTGTCAGTGGTTGGCTATGTATCTCCACCCTCGGATTAAACTAGACCCCTCGATCACAGCAAATGTAAAAAAAATGCAGTGAGTGAGGAAGAACTGTATGAGGCATGGCCTCATGGCTACATAATGTGTGGGTCAAGAGACTGACGGACACTGATTAGTCTTTTTATAATATTTCATGACATAGACGGTCCCAACTGGTTTACTCTATGTCAGCACTGGCCTCGTAGGTTCGGGGCTGATTTAAAACAGAGAAGGCGTGTTGATATTTTCAACCCATGAAATGCTGATTTATATATATATATATATATACACAGTATATTTGTTAACATCAATATTAACACCAGCATCGATGTTTCATCAAACAGCGAGTTTGTGTGCAGTACCTCTTTAAATGTCATTAACTGCACCTTCAAAAGTAAATCCTTAATTTTGCAGTATTGTTAAAATCCTGAACTTTACTTTCACTGTAACAAAATACATTGAACGCAGCAATTGTCATTGTCCCATAAAATGCAGCGTGAACAACTGCAGTTTAGAGAAACTTAGCCGACTCATCAGTTCATAGTTCATATTTCTCATTATTTGACAAAACAAATGTGCAAACAGAGAACATTTTCTCATCCGCCGTCCACGATGTACACGCTCTTTTGTGTGTGTGTGTGTGTGTGTGTCTGTGTGCTTAGCCACACGCGTTAGTTATTTGTGTGTGCGCGATCAGTTCAAGCCCGCCTCTGTGATTAGCTGCCACCTTTCGCCCCCCTCTCCTCTCCCACCCCCACTCCTCCCTTCCGCAGAGGAAGCCTGCTATCCAATCAGGTGCGGAGATCAAGAGCCTAGGGGTGTGGCCAGGGCCCCGGCCACTGGCCAACGAGGTCGGAGAGAGGCAGCCTAAGTCCCTCCCCCTCGGCCTGTACTGCCTGTACAGGGGCCTTGTGATTGGTGGCTACGGCAGCGGCATAAAGAGGCTCCTCCCACAGCCCCTACGGAGGGTAAGGCACTCCCTCCCACCTGCGCTCCCCCACACTCCTCCCTCATCTCTCCATTCTTTTCGAGAGGAAAAGAAATGAGCGCCCATCAAATTGGGTTCATTCGTTGCTTTCTCCCTCATCCTCTCCTCCCTCTGCCTGCTTCCCTCCGTCTCTGCTCGTTGCCTGCCCGATATCGTGTGTGTGTGTGTGTGTGTGTGTGTGTGTGTGTGTGAGACCTGCAGGTTGCCGGTTCAGTTTCCCCCCATGCTGCCTTGCTCAGTGGTTCTGTGGCTGTTGGCTTGTCGTTTCATGGTTAGTGGTTTGATGCTGTCGGTCAGGGAATGAACAGTGTTGTTTTGGTTGTTGTTAACCGGCATGTCTGTGTCCCGTTCAGTTTGGTGTCATTTCATTCTGTGTGTCTCTTTGTTTCCAGGACTCCTACACGATGCCGCTCACCTCCATCCAGTGCTGGCACGTCCACTGTGAAGAATGCTGGCTCAGGACTCTGGTACGCACACGCTCACACACTCGCATGCTCCTCTGTGCTGTGCAGCGCCTCATGACATGGCGTTATTGCAGCCTAATTTCATAGTGAGTTTCTCTCTGTAGCCGTGGCCCCATAGGGAGGAACTAAAATGGAATATTCCCCAAATTACCTGTTCTCTCGCTGCACGCACACACAATCAAGGCAATGCAAACACTTCCAATTCTCAGTAGAGGAAAAGCTTAGATGGAATGGTCCCCAAAAGGCTTGTTAAAATGTTGGAATAAAGTGGCCAACTCCAACTTCCAATGAGTTCTACATAGTGCCTCGGGTCTGCGCACACATACACAGGCAGTGGCTTTGCGGGTTATTAGTTAGTCTAATATATTCAGTAGTGTATAATTAGCCAGTGCTAATGTGGTAAATGGAGCGCAGTGTTTCTGCTGCTGGGAGGACAAACAGACTTTCTTTGATTATTCGCCGTTATCTCTTTTCTCCACATGTCCTTAACTATCGCCTTTTTGTCCCCTCCCACCTCGCTGTCTTTCTTTCCACCTTTATTACCTTTTCTCTCTCAAGCCTCTTCCCTGTCAACCCAGTGACTCTTTCAATTAAACACCATCAGCTGCCAGTTATGACACATGTCTACACTCCCTAACAAGCAGTTCCCCACCATTAGCTCCCTTTGAAATTATACTGGCAATTATAAAAAACACTCTTAGCATAATCACAGTACCGAACACACAGAGAGAAGGGCTGACATTAGTAACCAAATGATTATGCAAGTTACGTAGAACAGCAGTACAGAGTGTAGTTGCTCTTGTCTAGGCATTGCTGTAACCTGGCAGGTTTCAGAACGTTGCAAGTAGCTGCAAATGTGAACTGGTCTTGTCGTGAATCTTTGGTCTGAACTGGCCTTAAGGAGGCACATGACCCTAAGGTTTTCTGCATTTTATTCAGGTTTAATTTGGCATTTAAATGTGCTAACGATTGTCTGGAACATGCATCTAATATAAGATCAATACTGGTTCATCAAGAACTTCATGTGGGTGCAAACAAAACATGCATGTTTTATAAATTACTTGCAGGGATTTCAAGGAAACATTCTGAGGCCTATTGTTTCCATCTGCCATGTACCTGTGAGTGCGTGCACGCTGCCGTCACTGGTCTAATGTATGGCACATTAAATTTGTAGCCTGGAGATGGCTATAAAAACGGGAGGGCCAAGCTCATCAAAGCAAATGCCTGGGAATCTAGTTAACAACAGCCCAGCCCCTTAGCAAGGCAGCTGGAGAGCAGCGAGATGGGCACACACCCACACACACTTCCCGCCCCCACCCAAACAGGAGTACACAGCTACAACGGGCCTGCTAACAAACAAGAAGAAGGCTACACACAGTGTATGAATGAAACGCACTTTCAGAGATTCTCTTAGTAGTTCTCTTGCATCAAATCACTTTTGTTTCACAAATCAGATCTTTAAGACAGACTGTCCTCACTGTTATCTGCATGTGATCAGATTAGACTTATGTGTCCAGGCATCACCAATCCATCCGCATGGGTTGCTGTGGTATCTACCTAGGTGTCAGTAACTACGTACGCTGATAATACAGCTTTGCAATGCAGAAGAAAGAGAATCACAGTACAGAACTCCTGTCGCTGACGCACTTCTGTCACTCCGGATTTGAGGTCGCGCAATTCAAACCACCTCAAAATGTGACTTGGATCCGATTTGCAAAAATTGTATTTTGTGTGCTTTTGTTTTTGCTGTCCAGACTTTCTAAAACTCAATCTGGATATGCCAAAAACCGAACTTGGGCTGGCATTCTGAACAAGGAATCATCAGGGAAACCGTAGAGGTTAGGAATATCATGTCTTACAAATGAGTCTCTTTACAGGAATAAAGGATTAGACCTCATCAATCACACATTCATGTGGTTTTCAGGCCAACTTAGATGTTATGTGAGGCAACAGGGAGACCGACATGAGTGAACTGACTATGGGAAGTTATCGACATTTCACATGAGGAAACCACATACCAGGTTGAGACTGAGGAGATTTTGTAACCGTGTGTATGCTAGACATGTTTTACACAGAACTAAGTACTTTTTTGGAAACCAACTAAAATGTGTCCAGCACAACAACCAGCATTGGATATCTGGTTAGATTCGTAGTCCAATTTTTATTTTTTTCCAGACTTTTTTACACACCCTCCTCCCTCTTTCATCCTCTTTTCTCTCTTCTTCTCCCGTTCTTCACCTCCACACTTTTCCTTCTTCTTTATTCACTCTTGAGACATGAAGAGACTGTTTTGAGTACTCTGGAGCCACAAATCCTCTTAGCAGGAGGGTGTGAGATCTGTCAGACTCTTGCACCACCTCAGTCTTCGCCCTTGAGACTACCTTAGTCTACGCGCCCAGTCCAAAGGAGTTTATTCAGTGGCTTACAGGAACAGAAGCCTATAAATCTTTGGGGTCAGGCGGGTCTGTACATTTGTACTTGCTTGCAAGGATTTGGAAGATGCAGGTACCGTCTGCATTCTGTTGTACCTGTGTTAGATGTCTCACACACAGTGTTTCTCAGGAAAAGACTGTATGTTTTAAACCCCCTACACACACTACAGTGGACTGAAGAACGTTACTTTTGTGATGGTCAGTTTGTAGCTCAAATATGTCTAACAGGTCACTTTTCAGGAGAGTATAATATGTAGAACGACAATAAATCATAATAAGGGAAGTAATTATTAGCAAGACTTCTATCATAGCCGCTTATAACGTAATTGCTGCAGCTTCCTCTCCTAGTTGACTCCAGATGTCCCGCTATACTTTATCTATCTTGACTTTTACATTTATTCATACATCTGTAACCAATGCGAAACCAGCACAGTGAAAACCGTTGGCAGGAATGTGCCCGGCAGCCCGCGGTTACCACCCAGCACAAGAAAGGTGGAGGACAGTGGTGGAGACCACCCAGTCCGAATGCTGTTACGCTGTCGACCCGGTGTTGCATATTATCACCTGCTGCTTTACTGCAGATGGCACACTATCAAAGCAGTGCAGAGGGCTGAAGGGAGGGCTGTGAGGCTGGTTCACATTCGCACAGGAGGAGGAGGAAGTAGTGGTTATATGACACGTTTTGGCTCACCTATCAAAAGACACAGAAACATGCAGCCCCTTGATTGGCCAATACTACTCGGACTACAAACGGAAAGCAGACCAAAATCTTGTTTGTTGCCTACAGATCCTGCATTCATATGCAGATACCTGTTAATAGAGATGAATTAAATGTGGTCTGCATCAAATTTGCATCAATGACTGGGATTGTAAGCATATCTATGCTGTACTTCTGACTAATATATCATCATAAATGTTGCTAGTGCAAAAAATATCTTGCAATATTGGGATGTGATTGAGGTCATATTGGCCAAACCACGTTACATTGCGAGGCAGCTCGATTTGCGAGATCACGCGAGAATTGAGCCCTGATTTGCTGCATAGCCTGCCCCGAATATACAGCGGCGACACTAAGGGCTAGCTCCTGCGGTGGAAACGGTACTGCCACATCTTTACCAGTGGACACATATATACCGTCAAATACCCCAACCCTACCTCCAACTAATCATTTCAGCACTGTGACACTGAGTGAATGAGTCGGCGCATTTGTGTGATGTATATATCCCCTTATTCTCACCGTAACTCATGCAATGCTAACTACTGTCTCTCCATCCATCACAGGGGAACAAGAAGCTGTGCCCGCAGTGCAACACCATCACCTCCCCCGGAGACCTGAGGCGTGTCTACTTGTAAAGAGCACACCCCCTCCTCCCCGCCTCTTCGTCCCTCCAATCCATTCCTCCTCTCATCTCGGATTTCATCGTCCTCCCCATCAATCGCCATTCGTTTTCTCTCGCTCTGTCTCGTGCGGCCTGGGTCGGCAGCTCCAGACCCTCCAAGAGCGTACAGAGACAAGATGTCTGTCTCTGGGACTCCGCTGGCTCTTTCAGGGCGTTTAAACTGGAGGAAACTGAGTGACTGAGCAGCACTCGCTGACTCTAGCTGGCTGCCTGGCCAAAAAACAAACACAAATTTAAACACGGAGACCTGCCGTCCCAGTGGTCACCAGGCTCGTTTCCGCTGCCTCACTGACATGACTCCCTGTACATGTAACATGGGGCACCTGCTGAAGGACCTTTAATCCGTGGAGACCCCCGACACCCAGCTAAGCTCTGCTGAGACCTGGTAGCTTCATGCTGCTGGAGCTGAAAGGAACTTCTTGATACAGAAAAATGCAGACTTCATTTTTTCCCCTCTAGCTCTTCTTTGACATTTCGGTGGTGCTGAACAACGGGCTCTACCCTGAAGACTCGACAGAACGCTTCTTTTTGTTTTGTATTCTCTATTCCAGAGAGAAAACGCTTATCTACAATGCCCCCTGTTGCTAATGAGAATTTAAAAAAAGGGCCTGTCCACTAAAACCGAGCTTTCAACCAAACTGAGAAAAACCTCACAACCTTGAAAAGGAGTTTGACACTTCTCCTCCTCTCACAAGCCCTTCCATCGCCTCTCCCCTTCTTCCCCCTTTTGTGGTGTTCTAGTGAAGTAAACCAAAATTTCTCCTCCAAGATGCAGTGCAAGCACATGTAATATAGTTCTATGTATGTTTACAATGTTGGGTGTAAATGACATAGAGTTCTCACACACACACACATACACGCAGATGCAAACACATGCACACACATTACCATCAGCAGACAAACAGAAGTATATAATATCAAAGTCCTGTTTTTAGTTGGAAGGGTTTGGGAACGATGTTTTGGGAAAAAATGGCTGGAATAAAAGAAGCCTTCTGTATTTTTAAAAAAAGATCATTTGAAGATCCGTCAAAGTTTTATTTCACTGTACAGGAATAAAAAATGTAAGTAATGAACTACTGAAGAGTAGATGGTCAAGATTTAGGTGGTGTAATTTTTCTGCAGAGTACTCTGGAAAAAAAAAAAAGCAAGGAAGATCTTTTTGTTTTGTTCTATCGAATGGTGAGATTCCTATACTGCAAACAAGCAGAACCATGGAACTGCTCTTTAGTCGCTACAATGTCCAACGGCCTCTTCTTTTAACCTCCATTTCTGCTTCCTCTCATTCGGAGTAACATCATTCTCAGCTCATAGTCTAGAAACGTTTTGTTTTACCCCTTCATGTCTCAAAAGAAAGCTTATTCCATTGTTCCATCATATTGCTATGCTGCAAAAAAAGGTCCCAAAATGGCAACACCGAAGGGCAGGTTCTTTCTAGCTATGATGGATGAGGGAAGTCTCTGGAAAAGGACGGCCAAGGCTGAACTGGCAACCTCCCAGAACCCGCAGCATTTCCTCCCCCCTCCCTTTACGGCAGCAGCAGCGGCAACCAAGGTGGTGGTGTGCTTTGTGTTTGTAAAACTATGTATTCCGTGACGTCTGTATTGTTGTAAGAAATGCTGAAAAAAAAAAAAGATAAAAAATAAAACTTCTCAAATACCACACGTGGTCTTGATCACACATCCTGGGTGGTAAAATAAGGCAGAGAAAACTTTGCTGTGTTCACTGGGAGAAATGTGAGGCAAAAGACACGTATAGTGTTGGTGCATTTTTAATGGACGTGTGTGTCAGTCCATTCGCCCTCCATCCGCTGATACAAGGTCGATCAGCTCTGATAAAGGAGTATCTGTACTATTGAACCTTTATTGTCTTTTACCTGTATTCCCTTCGGTTTGAGCTCATTACGCCTCCTGGTAGGTTAAATACTGGGAAGGAAATCACGTAATGTGAGAATACAGTCGTACGTTTTTGACAGTGGTGGAATCAGTTTTCAGATCTTTTACTGAAGTAACTAATAATACCACAACACAGGAAAACTCTTGTTACAGGTAAAACTCCTGAATTCAAAATTTGACATAAAGGACCATTGTGTAGTATTTAGTGGTATCTAGTATTGACTGATAACCCCTCTGCCCACCCTCCCCTTCCAAGCGTGTATGAGAACCTCTGGTGGTTGTGAAAGTCCTTCTGTAGGGCAAGTGTTTGGTTTGTCTTTTCTTGGCTACCGTAGAAACATGGCGGGCTCCATGGAAGAGGACCTACTCCCTCTGTATATATAAAATGGTCATTCTAACACAAACACCTTATTTACAGCCGATTATACACTAATGTAAACATACTTACGGGTATATTTTCTTTCCATTTCTTCCAATAGATCCCCCTAAAGTAAAAGTACATAGGTATTAACATCAAATGGATAATATATTTTGGATTATAATTCTTGATGCATTCATGTGTAAAGGTGAAGCTAATTTTAGTTACCTTACATACTGCTATGTAGATTCTGAATTTACCCCCAGGGATCAATGAAGTCTCATCTTAACCTTTAATAATACATCATAATGTATAATATAATTTGTTAGTTATATTTATATTGTTAATTTAAATCTGTAGAAGAAGTAGCAACTAAAGTTATAAGATAAATGCAGTATTGAGTTACAGTGGCAGAAACCTAAAAGTAAAAGTGCCTTGGAATTGTGCTCAAGTACAGTACATGGGTAAATGTACTTAGTTAGCTTTCCACCACTTGGTTTAGGTAATTTGATTAAGTGCAATTTTTGGCGGGAAGTTAGGTAATCTTGAAGCCCTGACAGAAACCCAACTGACTCATAGACACAGAATCTAAACTGTATCTCATTTATACACATTCTTTGAAATTATCTGCCTAACCATTATCATAGTGGTGCCATGTCAGAAAACGGGTTTTATTTTTAAAACGGGGATTTGTAACTTTTGGAAGCACAGACAAATGGTGTTGTCCTGTCACCCTACCACAAACCTGTATGTGTAGCATTTGCAATGTTTCAGTATCTAGCTACTCCCAGTGGTGGTTTATAAAAAGAACACTGGTAGATTTCCAACCGGACTGCCTCACCAAAACTGCTGTAATGTGAATAGAACATGTACTTTAACCATTCAAGAATCATTCAAATGGAAGGTCAAGATTATTCCTCAAAGCTAGTTTCTTTTACAATATATAATAGTATGGAATTTTATGAATAGAATATAAAACATTTTTTTCCAAGTTGATCAACACTGTGTGTATGTGTTGCCGCTGTGAATCCCATGTCAGATCCATGGAAATGTCTTTTAGAGGTCAGACCGTGTGTGTCCTACTCTGGATGTACACAGCATGGTGTGGACACACACTCGCACACACAGGCCGATCAATATGACGGAATGCTCCCTGCCATGTCTTCCTTCCTGCACATCCCATAGATACCCACACATGTGATTCGTTCACAATGCACATGCATACACACACAGTTGGACATAAGCTGCATATTGATTCATTGGCCGTATGAGGACAATAATATCGGCAAGTGCTACTAGACAGTGTGTGTGTTTAGCTCCAGGTAGGATGCCAGAGGTACCAGGAAATCTATCCAAGAGGCGCCTGCAGAACGGGGGCAGGAAGTTGAACAGATGACAGAAGAACCCCCTCAAGGCTGGTTCACGGTCATTAGGACCATTTAGCTCATCAAATAGCTCCACCCAAAACCATGAGCTGAGGTTTGCATCCTGTCAAATTCTACTGTACAAGTGAGTTGACCAAGAAATATGTAGTCGTGTACTAAAAGTATGAAAAATGCAGTTAAAGGAATTATGACAAATTGCAATGGAATTTATTTGAGAGCTGCTTTGCAGGTTAAGATTTTACCTACAAAACACGAGTTCCACACAAGTTTATAACATCCATCCATCCATCCATCCATTTTCCACCGCTTATCCGGGGCCGGGTCGCGGAGGCAACAGGCTAAGCAGGGTTATCCACACGTCCCTTTCCCCTGCAACGCTTTCTAGCTCTTCC
>JAVQJF010057868.1:0-136868 GCA_036023855.1 Gadopsis marmoratus
ACTTTGAATAACAGAACCTTCACTATAGTTACATTGGACTTTTTATGATGCACAACATAAGTTATTAGTTCATTCAGTTGTTTCTTTGGCACTTTTCAGTAAGAGTTTGAATAAAACTACCTTTTATTTTTGTAAACATGGGGTTTGATGAGACCTCAAACTCTTCAAAAGTTTTATTGAATGTTAAATAAACCTGCCCTCCTGACTGAAATCATAGGGTAGTTAGCAAACTTAGAAATGCCTGCTTCACTACCTCCCAATCTGTTTTCTCGTCAGGAATTTGAACCGGCAACTTTCGGCCTAGTTGCCCACCCATTATTTCTACCTGCCCACCCAAAAATAGCAGGCTAGAACCGGCACTGCTTGCCTGTCGGGTTAAGTGGAATGTTGATGCTTTCTTTCATATTGTGCAGTCAGTATACTGGGTTACACATTTAATAAAGGCAAGGCAACACTTGAGTGGTATAGCATGAAGTACAATGTTAATGCATACACTCACTTGGTATATGGGATATGTAGTTTTTATAGTTTTACTAAGTAAGTGCAATTTGCAAAATTACTTCTTTGCTTATGCAAAAACCAGGCCAATTCAAATTAAGATTTTTTTATTTTAATAATTTAAATGAATATCACTGGCTCAAGCAAGAGTGCACTCCCATATTTGGATGGTGCGATGAAAAGCAAACAAGAAAAGTAAGCATGCAAAACATACAAATATACACTTTCTTTAAACCACAAAGACAAAGAAAGAATACAAATGTCTTTTTGCTGTAAGTTTACCTTGTAAATAGTTGCTTTCAGCAGGGCTAATCCTGAAGAGGAGGACTGACACATTTATATTAGTGCTGTTCCAAACACACTTTAAAAAAGGACATGGAACATTACAGCACAAATACAGTACAAGGTGGACCTAGATCAGAAGAGTGTAACTAACTGCCCACTAAATATGAGGGGATGAGTAAATCCCGAGGGTACCGCGCTGACTGTGGAATCTTTGCATTCAATTTATCATTTTACATTATTTAGGCTACTCTGCTGGGAAATATCTCTGTCATAAGTTATGCTAATGGCTGTTACTACCATCTGTGAACTGGGGACCATCAGTCAAGCATAGTGTGCAATCTATGAGCTATGAGAATAATATGTCATGTTTAAGTGATTAATCATATAGGGGAGTTCTGGGGCTCCCAGAGAGCAGAGATGGTTGCGACAGGGACATAAGGCCATCCAGCCCAGACAGTCATACAACACCATTCTGTATCTCGACCTATACCCCTCCCCCTGCACAGAGCACCATGTCCCAGTTCCCTCCAATCTACTCAATAAACAACCCTCGGGCAGGACCCAGACAGAGGATAATGGTTCACCTGGAGGTGACAGGAAAAGAAAACAGAGCTCTTTGCATAACGCATGGAGATACAGATAAGCACTTAGGAATCTTGATAAAGGATTATCCAAACATGTCCGAAACTGGATACATTTTCTTTTTTAAGCATGCAGGAGCACTCTGTTCCAAGAGCCCGTCCTACAGTTGCTGCGTAGTTTACTGCTGAAATTGCAATGCTGATGTTGTGCTTCTGTGGTCAGATAAATTTACTATGAGCACATGCTCTCACGTTTCAACCAAAAGGTCAGAGCTAGGACAGTATACCCCTTCTGTTAATTAGATTAGTTATTTACAGGCCTTTGTATCATTTTCTCAGCAGAGCCACTAAGCATTGCCTTGTCATGTCATCGTGAGTCTACAACCGATGACATCTTTAGTTGCAGAGAAGGGCAAAGAACCACATGAGCACCACCACAGGCAGGCGCAATCACAGCAAGCATAATTAGTCCCATATATTAGAATGTGTTGGTACTTGCCATGACTCATACCACTGTTTAGGAAACTTATGAAAGAGGGGAGCCGGGGGCACACAGCACTACAGCCTATGTTATGTAAGCAATGACAAAAGCTGGTGAGTTCAGTGAGCGTTAGCAGCCCGTGGCCAAATTAGCCTGAGTCAGGACGTACAAAACCACCATGCATGTGCCCCACTGCTTGACTGGAGCAGAGAAAGGAGGCCCAACCTGAGGAGAATGATTTGTTTGGGTGGTCTAGTTAAAGCCTAGTGCTAAATGGGCAACAGTTCTGGTTAGAATGCTAATGAGCCAATTCCCCTCCTGGATGGAGACATCAAAGGCAAGTGGAGCTCTCTGGCTACACAGTGCTTCACGGTATCATTGCATGGCTCAGTGTACGCTTGCATCCTTGTGTTTGTGTGTGTGCCTGTGTCAGTGGGTGTGTGACAAAGTGACAAATGGTGGGGGGGGGGAGATAGACAACATGATGTTTACATTAGGTCTATCCTTTTGAGACTGTGCCAGCATCCAGCTATGCTGTGACACATCACACGTGCAACCTGGTACCATTCATAATTACTCTCTATTCACAGAGGCCCCATTTAGCGTGCTATTATCAGAGATCATTGTTATTTCCCTCCATGTATGTATGGAATCCCAGTGAGACCAACATGTCTAGCATAGATAACAGTGCTATTTTGGTTAACCCCATTGTGTACATAATACTGAAGACATACAACCCAGAGAGAATTCCCATCAGTGATTTCTAAGGATTTAATAGTACATCAGGGCATAAGAATCTTTTCTAGAGCTTTTTTGTCTGCATAAGTAATGCTAGGAATATAATGTGTGTTTTTGGGTACAGGACAAATCTCACCCAGGGCTTTATTTTCAGTAACTTCCACCCTATTCACACTGCTCTGGCTGCAAACCAACAAAACAATCACCAACATAAGGCTTTGCTGTGACCACATATCACACTTGAATTAATGATAAGATATACAGAGAGGTGAAACCTTTCTCTCAAAAAGATACCTGCACATATAGGGGAATAACATTCCTCAAAATCATGAGAAGCCAGGATAACTTCTGAAAGTGTGTAGGTGGTAAACTAACTTTTCATACATAAAGTAAAGACTTTGGCCAGTTTGCACATACTGGCGGGAGGCCCACCTCCAGGGCTGTGAGAACTAAACATGGCTCAGGTGCATGAGGCCAGCATGATGGATCATCCTGTTGCGAGGTTGCCCCTCTGCAGAGCCCTGAGAAGACAGCTGGGAGATAAGGCAGGCCCTATATGAGAGCACATCTCCTCTTCACATCGATCCTCGCTGCCACCAAGGCAGGAGGTCTTCACATGCCAAACCACAGATAGAGGTAGAAGGAGGGACAGGGTGAGAACAGTTGTGCAGGTTTAGCAGCCACCTTCTAGTGATAAAGACACTGGAAGATAAAACCCCTCTTGGCCTCGTAAAGATAAAAGACAAACGGTGTAGAGCTTTGTTTTGGGGGAAAATAACATTTTCAGCTCTCTGGTAGATAATGGTAATCTCTCTGCGGTTATAATCATCTCCACATTTTTTGCATGGCCGAAATAACAAAAACAAACTTCACAAGAATGCACAGATGAAAAATAACAGACCTGTTGAGGTCATTATTAACATGGGAAAATGTGAGTCTTAGCATTTAAAAGTTAATTGACCTTGTATCTTGTGCAAGTAACTTGGCAGGAATAGCATAGCTGGAAGTCAATTAAGAATGAAAGGAGGACTTGCTCTCAAAGAAAGGCACTAGCTACAATTAGAATTCCTCTGGAGTAAATAAGCACAGCTGCAGGTCACAATCAACTGAAATGTTTTCTTGCAAAGTATGACATTAACTGACACATAAGATCTCACGTTTCAGTGTCGACAGCCGCAAAAATGACATAATTTTTGTTGCAGCTATGTTGAAACTGAGCAATCTGTAATACCTTGACGCCTATTATTAGTTGAAGAACCTGGATCAATCAACAAGGCTGTGTGTTCCGAGATTCAGAGAACTGTGAAAGTGTGATTTGCCACAAAATAACAATAATGAAAACATAATAGCAAAAGAAAATTGCTTCTATTGTTTCTCTGTATGGGCAAATTAATACTGAGAGTCGCCTGCAGCAGAGACAGACACCAATCAGGGGGACGACAGTATACCTGCTTTACAGGGCTCGGCTTGGTTATGGAGACGCATGTTCCTGACCTCTGACCTCAATCACAGAGGTTCTTTAGATGGCTGTGCGCTGAGGGCCTCTCCATGTTACCGATAGATTGGGATGCTGCAGGTCTATGCAACAGCGGCTGGAAAGTTTGCAGTCTTAAACATGCATCAGACAAGATGAGGGCCACTCCAGGCTGCATGATTAGATGTGAATAAGATTTCAACAGCTCTGCGTACACTCTAATGGACACCACGTGCACTGAGCAGTTAACTATGCTGTGGCTTTGATGCTGCTTTATGCACATCCCTTGCCTCTTATGATTCATATGTCAAGCCAGGTGTTCAAATCTTAAAAACTAAATACAGAAAGAAGTGCCATCCTGCAATGTTCAGAATTCTGTCCTAATGTGCTGTTTGCCATTAAACCTATTTCTAAATCTACGCTATAGATGGTCTGACTCACCCAGATCATTATCTATTGATTAGTTCAAATATTACAAAAAAAACACAACTATGGCTAAATTAATACAAGATTATTCACAGTGCATGTGTACACAACAGGGTATCTGGCACACTGTAAATGCCAGTGATCTTGTTTATTAGTTGCATTAAAGAAAGCTCAAATGTCTCTTAAGATGAACTCCTAAAAGAATCAGTTTGATAGAGACACAAAAAAAATATAGGAACATTTTTATAGATACATAGATTAGATATATTAAATATTATAGTGTAGATGTACTACTGTCTAATGTGCTGGTTGGGATCACCACGTACAACTGAAGGCTGTCAGGAGCCGGTGACACATTCAAAGTGACAACCAACACAGATGGATAAACAGATAAGGCTGAAGCAGTGACCTTATTTCAAGATATCATAAAAAATTGCCCTTCAGACTAAAAACTAATATTCCACATCTAACTGAATGCATTCACCCCAACCTCAGCTCACTGTGGTCAAGAATGATTATTTCAATCATGTCACTGTTAAAGTCAAATTTCAGAAAAAAAGAACAGTTGGATTGGGAAGTAGCATTCTACTCCCCAACCCATTATTCCCACACCACGGTTGGCTGCCTCAGATTTCCTCTATTGCTTTGATGGTAATGTTCTTCGGCAGGCCGCTAAAGTAATGACCATCTCTCAATGTGGCACAGTGCAAGGTTGCACTGCACTAAGCTCTGATGTTTTGGCCTTACATTCAGCCACATTTAACAGACACTTGGAGCGAAAATGGACACTAAAGTCATGAACATACTGAAGTATAAAGATGTGCCACTATGCTGGATCTGATGAGTGCAACTTTAGTTGCTTTATTGCCATAGGAACAAACAATGAGATAGTTTAATGAAAAACAAAAAGGTGTCCACTCACCTCCTCCTCCTCCCAGAAGACTGGAATTTGCTGAAAAGAGAAAAAAGAATGAGTCAGCAATATTTTCACAAAGTTTGGATTCTTTAACTGCACAAGTGTGATTTTTCATAAATACACCTATTTGACAATCATCTAATAAACAGAACTACTGCTGAACAATTTCACTGAGATTGAGAACAGAACGATTCATGAAAAACAATCAATATATTTTCACAGCACTCAAAAGATAACCCGTTGATACAAAGTGCCAAGAAGAGCCTGAAATGGTCTCGAATGGCTATGTAGGTTATGCTACATGTTTTCCTATCACTGTCTCAGTTAAGCCTGTAATAACACATTTGAGTAGCTGTACCTGGCAACACAAGATTTTGCATTTTTATGGTAGCTTCAAAACAACACCACTGTCATCCAAATGGAACAAGTAACAAGAACGTCATCCAATAGTTTGTTTATCACATCTCCAATAGACAAAAGTGATCACTGTGTGTAGCAGTGTTTTAAATTAGCAAGTTGGCAACAAGCATGCGATTCAGTTAGCAGCTAATTTCAATGTACAGTCCTTGGCGGATTTCTTCCTTGGCAACATGACAGAAGTTATGCTCAATAAAACATGTGGTTCTTTATAAGCAATTAAGAGTGCCTGGAGTTTGAGACAGTTGTAGCTACTGCTGTACAACAACAGGGAAATCCAGATTTTCACCATGGCTTTGTGAGGTCTGGTTGTTTCTTTATGGAATCATGTCAAACATACATATCGTTGGACATGAGCTGAGAGGAGCTCTTCAGTGCAAGATTTCATTCTCATGAGTGACATAGGTATGTAGAACACCCTCAGAGTAAAGCCTATCTCACTGTTACTCTGTTGTCAGCTTTAAGACAGCTGTGTTGTCCATGTGAATCTCAACATTAACTACAGTTTAGTTCAACAGCAGCTAACGTCAGAGTGCATCAATAAAAATGAACCTATTTTCATTCTGCTCCGTCAGTCGGAGACATCCGTTGCACATGAGGAGAAAGATTAGATGGGATTTAAAGATCATCTGTTAATTTGGGTGTTACTGGAAGTAGGTAGCCTACGCTTTTGAAGTGTAATGCATACAGCGGACATTGGAAGAACCGTACACTGCAACATGCCTTTAATGATCCTCAGTTCTAGCTACAGCGTTGGCCATCATTACTATGCCATTAAAAGCTTATTACATCTTGAAAACATCTTTTGGTGCACAAGCAACAGATAATGAACATGTGGTATCAGGGAGAGCTCTCCAATCACTGCACAGTGCTGTGGCTGTTATTATGTTTTTTGCCTGATTAGGTGTAGAAGGGGACTTCTGGAGTTCACTCAGTTTCCACACCGTTCTGTGGCACCATTATGGGTTTGTATTGTTCTCATTTGAGCATCACATATACGAGTGGGCACAGGGACAAAGAAAGCTCTCCCACTGCAGAATTTGTTTCATAAAAGGGCTTTTGTTGTGTGCGTGCGCATGTGTGTATACAGTATGAGCGTAACATACACACAAGAAACAGCGACTCAAACAGGGATGTACTGACAATCCACTGTCATGTTTACAATAGCACCTCTCCAGGTTTTTCTGTGATGAAAAAGACGCTTGTGCGCTCCCAGCCTTTGTTTAGCTCTGGAATCTGTCAGCAAGCACACATCTCAAATGTGCATTTCTACAACAGGAAATTTCTCTTCATATTTCCAAAGCATGGATAAATGTAGTAAAAAAGAAAAAGTTCCATTGCCAGAGATACATTTCAATTTTGGATAAATGCTATGCTATCTATTATCTGTGCAATGAAAGTAATAGTTTCAGTGCCAGTTAGCACTGCAAAGCAAGTTAATAGTATGCTAGTTTTCAGCAAAGTCTATCATCATTGTCTAGTCTCCTGGGGAGTCTTCCTATTCCTGAGCTATTAAAACACTGGGGTTTAATTACCTGACATTATGGAAATGCATACCTGAGGGGGGTGCTTCATTTACTCCACACCTAATCAGAGATTGGAGATGTGGTTCCTAATCAGTCTGACACAACTCTCCTGTGTGCGCGTATGTGTGTGAGGTGGGGTAGTCTTGGGGTTGAGATGCTTTTTAACCTCATGTGACTTGGCGTGATCACGGCAATAGCCCACTGGGAGATGAAGGGCGTTCGACAGCCATCTCATCTCTGCGGTGGGGTTTGATAAAGATGGGAGTAGGGAGGGGTAAAAATGCTGCTTTTATGCCTTTTCATTTCTCCTCTCCCTGCATCCTCTCCTTTAATCATCAGAATGTCATGAAACATGTTTCGACACACTGCGCCCGTTATGCACACAAAACACCTGTAACCTACAGAGGCAGTGAGCTCAACCCACAGCGATACATATCAAGGGAGACATTAAAATCCCAAAATGGATGGGAATGTGCTTTAACAATCCGTCTTCAAGCATGAGACAAATAAGAAACAGCTGGAAGAGAAGCTAACCCACAGCAGCACACAGAGGAGCCCTACACGCTTGGCACCAAAGGCTGTGGGCTAGTCTCTTATTCAGCATGACGTGCCTGAGAAGTGCTTCAATTATCCTGAGTGAAAATCAAAACAGAAATCCATATTTGGCCACATCCACCCCATAATGCATATTTTATAGTGTGTGTATTAATTATAAACTAGCTCTACTTGCTGTTTGTGCCTGCCCTGGGCTCACTCTGGCTATCTTGTGGTGGATCAACACATTTCTGCCTTTAGGGATGCAGTGGGAGAGCCAACAATTAGTATTATCAGAAGATCATTATCGGTTTCTTCTATAGCGGCTGAGCGTGTACATGTAAAGTTGTGTCTTTGAATGTATGTTTAATGGGTTTTTGACTTTGCCGTCCTCTCTTTTGTGTCCACCGGCTTGTGCTCCCCCTAGAGACTTTCAGGAATCAATTCTTCTTCAAGGACAGAACAGACCACATCTCCAGCTCCAAAAGCAACGACAATGATCCCATCACATTAGACAAAATAGTGCAGTGATCTTTGAGCTTTAATATTTCAGAGAACCTGAATGTTACTGGTAGTAGTAAAGATAAGCCTTGAAGCCCATTAATGAGAATAAAGAGTGACGCCAAAAGAGAAGGCTATGACTTGGGGTTTGTCTGGAGTGCTGCTGAGAGTCATCCCAGTGGTAACCACACCGTGGGCCATAAATCTCAGTGGAAGGGCTCCCCACACTCCCTGGAGGTGGCAGGTCATTAGGAACTGCTGGTCCACGGCATTAGGCTAGCCCATCAAACACATGTCTGAATTGTCACTGTGGGAGCACCCACTTCCTTTCTGCGCTTTGAACTCTTAACCCCCCCTCAGCCAATGACAATGCGGTGGGGCCACTCCTGTGCATTTTCACAGAAAGAAAATATTGATAACAGAACCCTAGCCGGAGAGTGTGACAGGCACAGTTTATGGATCGTGGCACTGCGTCAAGAAGCCGGCACAGACACAAACGCAGTGAAAAAGGAATGGTGAAACCACCCTCTTGTCTCAGCGTGCCCATATATTTGCAGAGCATTCATAAAAGTGGCTTGTATGCAATTCAGTGTGTGAGTCCTGTGTGTGCAGAGGGCAGTGAGGCACGGATCAGGGTTGCGTGTGTGGTGTCGTCAGCAGAGCAGTTAAATGGAAAGCGCTAGTGCATAACCACAAAACCTCAAGGCAGTAAACAGATCCACTGTACACCTTCTGGTCTCTGCCACCTTAACTGAACCCTTTAAATACGCTCCATCGAATACACACACCTCATCCTCACCAGCCTCTTGCATGCTTCTCAATAAGCTCTGGGATAAAAGGTGGGGTACATAAACTAATAAAAAAAGTTTTACGGCTCATGTTGCCTGCTTTGTTGCAAATACGTAGGTTGCGGAGTCAAAACAGAATCTTGGTGCAATTTTTCAGACACTGCAATATAATGCTGCTAGTGGCCTAGCCGTGCCTGCAAATCTCTCAGGCATTTTAGCAGGATTTTCAGTAAATATATCAGTCGATATTTGCTATGTTCTATTGCAACTGTATGCTTCTTCATATCAGCAGATTTCAATATCACTCACTGCTGCCTTAGAAGCGCGTCTTACCTGTCCACAAGGGAGGATTTCTGATTTGAGCGAATTCAATTCCAAACACACAAACTGTCCCAGATAAAAGCACAAACTAGGTCAATAGAGCTGCTCTTTGTAACCGGGAGTCACATTTTTTCTCCATTCTTCTGCTTTAATTAGAAATCATATTTACAGCTAATTTGACAGGCACAAATTAGCATCTACTACACAATGAACTGCAAATGGATGGCCTGCAATAATGAGGAAAATACAGAGAAACAAAAAGGCGATCATTTTTAGACTTGGTTGACTGGTCATTAGCTGTTCCTCTTCACAGTGTTCTGATGTCTAACATGTCAGCTGTGAATGTCAATGTTCAAAGAGTCAGTGGAGTGAAGGACTTCAGCAAATTCCTTTTGAGTGGAATAATGTGCTGCTCCACACAGACACTTTTCCCCTCCACCAGCCTCCCTAGCAGGCGCAGATACTGGGCCTGAACACACACGCACGCAATCACAAATACACACATTCACGTGCATGACTAACACAACCAAACTAAACTGGAAATATTCAGGCTAGGGTTTAATATTCACAGCCAACTATGCCATGTCTATGGAGCACTGTTAAATTGAGGCAGTTCTAACCTTTAATGACGTGGGCTTTTTTTTCTTTTAGTAGCTGCCGAAATTCGCACAAATAGAAATAAAACTTAAACGAGCTACCAGTTGTGGGACGAGAGAGGAGGAGGCAATAGTGGTATTTCTTATTTGTGGCACATTAAAAATGCATGCTACACCACACATGCTGCCTCGTCTGATAATACTGGTTGGCATTTTTGTTCTTTATAGCTTCTAGTGGTCCCTGAGGAGCCCGAGTGAGCCAGACAAACTTGTGGTTGAGGTGGCACGATCCCAGCAGCACACTCGCACACAAAAAAAGCCTAAAGCGTTGCTCATGCTTCGTGTGCAATGAAATGCAGGGGAGTCAGAATAATGCAACTGTGGCTGAAACACGTAAGCAAGCTTGTACTTCACCCAAGAGTCTGTATGACAATACATATCAGAGCATTATCTCAATATTGACGTGTAAAAAGTACTTATTGAAATATTAACCACATGCCGCTGACAGGATTGAAGTTTCAGGATTCATTGTGTGGAATTCTAAAAACCATAATATAAGAAAAGAAGTTCACAGCACATCGATTTAGAGAAAGCATGAAAGCATAAATCTTAATGCCTATTCCAAACAAACAGAACTTGGTATTTCCGCACAGGGAAAAAGGAGTAGTGAGAAGTGCTGCATTTGAGCTTGGTATCTGCCGTGTGTGCAGGTTGAGTGGGCAAACTTGCTGAACTACAACGGCATCACCTGCCACAGTTCAGCTCGGACATGTGATTGGTTTGAGTTTGCATATTTTGGTTCAATTGCATAGAATTGTGTTCATTTTAATCTATGCTAAACTTCTTGTTTTGAAAGACTTGCAAGTTGTGTCGGCCTCTGCTGTGACACACAAAGCTCTGCAGTATACTGCCAGCCTTATATCCCGTCTTCCACACCAGCTTACAGTAAGTTACAGGGTTTTCTGCTTTGTGAAACATTTGTAGGACTTTGTTGCAGACCTTGTTTGCCATTAATTGGGTTGTTATATTGCATTGATTTGGTGCAGGTAACATAAAGCAGGTCTTATTTCTCATGTGTATTGATACTCTGTCAGCGTCAAACTAATTTCCCATTAAGTTTAAGTTATTAAAAGCCCATCTGGCTCAAACACTTACTCTATGGCTGTGGGATTTCTTTGTAACCTTCACTGCGGCATACAATGGTTCATGTGTCAGCATACCAACCTAGATTTGTTGTTGTGTGAAGCAGCATTTAGCGTCTTATAGCGTCACTAGTTCTAGAAGACACTTGTTCGTGTGACAAACACCAAGGCTTAACTTTTCAAAATCACTATAATAACAATGAGGTCAATTCCATTTTACGTTGGATTTCATTATGAAGTACTCATTACGATACGAGGCGACCGTAGGTAGCTTCTTAAACCTATTCGTATTCTTAACCGTGCTTGTCATATACTGGCAATGGTTGAAATGATGTTGTTGCAGCTTTCTCTTAGTAGTACACCAGTAGTGTTAAGATGTCTGAATGTATCAATGTGACAACAGGCTGGTGTCACATTGATTAATCCCTTTCCTCCGCAGGCTTGTCACCTTCATAACAAAGCAACAATACCAGATGCCAAAGCCAGCCCACACGTCTATTGTTATAATTACCTGACCTTCAAATCCACATTAATGAGCCCAGGATGATCCCATTCTCTTTCATCATTTGGCTTCCGAGCCCTCCTTTTATCTAACAAGGTCACCTTTCACAACACTGCTTCTCCCTGAAATACACATCCCCCTCATAAATATACATCTACCTGCATCTGCTCAACCCCCAATCCTAAAAACGGGAGCTTGGAGAAATTACATGAAAATAAAGCTGTAGGTGGGCTCTGCAAAGCGAGAGTTTGTATTTCTTTTGAAGTTGACACCAAGGGAAAGTCAACGCCACCAAAGTTAAGACACAGAAAACAACTTTCTAATGATTGAAGTGTTACTTAATAATTGTTTTCAACACTAAAGACACAGCCTATTAGCATGAACAAGAAAGATTCACCGCGAAGGCTCTGAAAGCACAATGCAGGTGAGCAGCAGAGTGAGATGACTTCAGTAGATGACGATGTTTCGATGGCTATTTTAATCACAAATGCACCGTGCTCATCACAAGAACGGGAAAATGCCTACACTTAGTGAGAAACCACAAGCACAATCTCGGAAAAACAACACCCTCAATTAGTAATAGTTGAATTTAGAAGATTTGAAAAAGGTGAAAGTCGATATTAATAAGGAAGGGCCGGTGAAAGCCCTGCAAGGAAATGTCTAACAACTTCAAACGTAACATTAAATAATGTCTAGTAGAGATAGCAATATCTACATAAATACACCAAATTAAAGTACACACATTAAACCAGTTAATGACACATGTAAATGTTGACAGTAGAATATTCTCACGTATTTTAATGTTAGTCTCAGCTCACCTCATTGCTCACAGGCCTCAGGCGATCCTACAGAACACTTACAATACATTTATAGTACATAAGTGCAGATGACTAATACATAATGAAAAAAAATCAATAAAAAATTAAGTCAGGCTATTTATTCAACATTAAATGTTGTTTGGTGGAGAAAATGTAGTTTTAAAATGGAAGATGTTACATAACACTGTAAGATGTTTCAACTGATAGTCACCAACCCTGTGCATGTGTGCAAACTTTGAAGAGGCACCATCATTTTCTGGTTGAGATGAAATAGGTTATCTGCAAACTTCATAGGGCCCAGTCTCACTGCCGAGCTCTGGCAGAATTTAGGCCAGCAGCTGTATATTATGGATTTATCCAGTCACATTTATGGATTTATCAGCCTTGCGTTAATGCAGCCTCTTCCTTACTGGTGATCAGGCCTGCTGGCATGGTAAAGATCCGCATGGCTCCTCAGGGCCTTCACAGTCCACTACTCCCAGCTAGGTACCCACCAGGCAGTTCCCCTCACTATATCCAAAATAACATGGATGGGATTTCTCCAGACGGAAGAGCCAGGACAGCATTAAATTGGAGATCCTCAGCCAGTGAAGGGTGGTTTCTGAATCGACTTCCTTACATATCACTGCTTACTCTTTGCAGAAAATGGAAGTCTGGCAATGACGGCCTTGCCCTTGATAGCCAGGTCATGGTATATACACTCAGAGTTATACTCCATATAGTTTAAGTGCAGAACATTGCATTAAGGAAGAGTGCATTGTTTTTTTTTTTAACACTAAATGTATTTTAACTTCTCTTACTTCCTTAGCAAAATGCACTTAACCGGCACTTAAGAGAATCCATTCCCACCAGCGTCTATTTGATCACAGCGGTGTGAGAGTCGAGGTGATGTGTGAAGTGAGCCCTGGCTCCAGAAGTACTCCGTTTATGTCACAGAGACTCATCTCCCTGGGGCACCAACAGCAATCAGGCTTGAGCAACTCAATCATAAGTCCAGAAGAGATTCACCATATTATTCATGTTACCATGGTGAAAGAAAGAAAAAAAAACAGATTTCCACGAAATCATTTTCTCCTTTTCTGCTTATTGAGCATGGAGGCAAAAATGGGTTGTGTGTTAATTAAAGGAAGCAGTTTATCAAAGCGGTCAAAACTGTTATACTTCTAGAGTTTGTATGCATCTCTTTTTTATAGAACATAAGATTATTAATGCACACAATAAGAAGAGGCCCACTGATTCAGTAATGTACAATGACATGACAACAATTCTATATGTAACAGAGAACGGATGATTTAAAGGATGAAGTGCTGAATATAGTAAAGTTTACACCTTAAAGCAACTTCAAACCTATCATACATTAATTTTGCCTAAATACACAGCACTTGCAGATTCTGATGCTCCTAAATCGAGTGTAACTGAGTCTAAATGAAGACAAGTCAGTTCAGTCTACTGAAGAACATGATGAAAGCTCTTAGAGAAGCCAATCCTTCTCGGATGAGCAATGATCTCATAAATAATCATACCTCTATTAACTTTAATGGCGACAGTTGTAATAGTTTGATCATAATGGGAGGTATTTACTTTGAGACGGTTATTTATTTCCCATACTTTGTAATGGAAAGAAAACAGTTTTGCAACTCAAGAGACAATGTCTTGCCATTGTGCCAGACCAACTCACAGTTGTTCCAATCACAGGCCACATTTCTAGGAGAGAAAACTGCAACAGGAACAGTGCGATTCTACAAAAAGGCTTTTGAATGCATGTTGAAGCGGTTATTACGGTTATTACTTTCCTGCTCTACAATCATTATAGCTTAAAAAAGAAGAGACTGGATTGACAACCGTGCATTGATATCACAGCCTTATTATCTCCGTATTAGATATTGGAGCTTGTAAACACTACAGAACTAGCAGCAAAAGAGGGTGTTCACATACATAAATATCTTTCAATTACCGTCTTTTGAACAACGGTGGAAAACGCTTGGATACAGAAATGTCACAGACTGCGACAATAGCAGCGTAATAATGTTTTGAGCTTCTTTCTTTTGTAGCACCTATGGATCACACAATGTTCACTTCATCTGTGCATCTTCAAACAAGCATCTGTTTTTTCTTCCAAAACACATTCACACAGAATCCCAATGGATGATTTCCTGCTCATTGGTATCTGCAGCCTTTTGTTAGAACAGGACAAAAAAGACAGCCTGTTTTAATTCCTTATTCAAGGAGGTTTAAAAAGGAAGCCTATGAAATACAGTGCTGACACTATGAGAATTATACAATCAGACAGGAAGGGTGTTTTCCTCTCGACAGTGTTACCAAATAAATCTGAGCTTACATAAAACAGTGAATTGACAAGATAAAGAACAGAAAAGAGTTTAATAGTCCAAGTGTGTCTTTTGTTTTTTCCACAATCTTTGCCCGTCGTGAGCGCTGTGGTTCTTGGTGTTCTGCTTAGATGATCATTTGTTTATGTCAGCTGAATTGATACAATCCATCTGTCTGCTCAAATCGAGTTTACAGTGCTGTACCTCTCACTGGTCTGAAAACATCCTGTCTGGCTGTTTTGAACCCTTTTTGCTTTACCATCCAATCTGAAGTCGTCCTTTTAATGATATTTAAACAGAGGACATGGTCGGGCTTAACCGAACCTCTCTAACTCATCAGAGGATATTAGCCACACTATAATGTGAAGTGTCACTTTATCCCCATTTGCCTGAAAAACTGAAATCATAAATGTGAAGTACTCAGACTCCTCAATCACATTTGTTTGAAAAACTAGGCGTGACAAGGAAATTAGTAACTATTCACTGGATAAAGAAACCTTGTGCTTGCATCTGTTTTTGTATCAGAAAGTGTTCCTCTTGCATACACAGGAGAGTGGGACACACAATCAACCACATCAAACTAAATAATTGACAGACGTGTTGCAGGCTGAGATACTGAAATAGTTATCTTGGGGATACTTAACTAGGAGAATAGATTGACAATGGTTATATCTCTCTAAATGATATTGCTGTCCTCCTGCTGAACTTTGCAGTGCTGCTTAATTGCAGCCGTTAATTGGCTTGCCTCCAAGCGCTTTATTTCATTGCTAAACCCCAACACACACGCATCTTATTGTTGGGTGATGTACTAAAGCCAAGATTTACACAAGATTTTCTCCCACTGATGTACATTAACTATTGTATTGAAAATAAATGAGCTACCATTAGTGTGACTTTATGGTTTTCCTGCTGGTTTATAAAAACCCCTGTGAGAGCTACTGGCTTTCCCAGCAGGAATGTTTAAGTGAGGGTGCCAGCACCGGCAGATGATAGGTTTCAGTGCAGAAGGTGCAGTACGAGACTCCAAAGTCTCCTTCTGAAATAACACTAACTCCACAGTTCACATCTAATATTAAAAAGGTGAGCAGTCAAAGAATGTGGGTAAAAAACGAGAAGCAAACCAGGCCGGTTTAACATGAGATTGTCAGCTTTAGTGCTCCTGTGTTAGAGCCTCTACAATAGGAGGTGTGGCAGAGAAAAGAGAGCTGCTTCACTTTGGCAGCTCCAAAACACCAACCCAACGCTAAATCGCGCTAACACGTTAGTTACATTGTGAGGGCCCTGTCACTTCTGCAGAGCCAATTTATGTGGCTTTGACACACGCTGAAGAAAATGAAGGGTTTTTTTAGGCACACATGAAACACTGAAACCAACTGTGAGGCTGACTCTAGAGCTGAATATTAAAACAGAAGAGAACATGGGGGTAGGGGGCACCCCTGGAAGATTTATTTAACTCACTACTCTTTATAATTCCTTTTTCTTGCACTTAGTGTAATAGATGGAAAAGTGCCACAGTATGCAACGTCAAATCAGCATGAATAAGCCAACATTAACACTCCATTTTAATGGGCTTGACTGGATATTTTCTGAAGACACAGATCCCAGTGTAGAATAATATAAATCCACCCTCACACTAGGCTAACAAAAATCTCAGGCAGGTGTGAGCCTAGAAATGAAGAAAAACCTGAGTCTGTCCCAAAAAAGCAGCAGAAAGGATGAAATGAATTCAGCATACAGCCTGCAAAGGAGTTCTGCATAAAGTCAAACAAGAAGTGATAAAATCAAAGCGGAGAGGATTTGTTTGTAATTCAGATTGGAAGGCCAAAAATGGAAGAAGAGAAACTGATGGAGGCAGAGGATTACTTCTCCTGCTTTGCTGAGAAGAACTCCACGAGAAAAAAACCCATACTGTGCCAGGTAACATGCAAGGTAAAAAACACTTTGTAAGACACATAATTTTGTTATCTAATGTATCACACTATACTTTTCTTAAAACTGGAAGATCAAAAAAAGGCAGTGATATTTCACAGGCAGGCTTTAAGATGGCTAGAGTGAAATGAAAGACATGATTATGTGATCTGGAAACAAATTTTTTGGCGAGCTGTGAGACACGTCAGGTTTATACAGGTAATATTGCCACAATCATAACATCAAAAATCAATCATGCTAGTAGTAACTGCACCACTCTACTATTTCCAATATGGCCAAAGAAGCAGTTGGATCGTCAGTGCTGTCACCAAATCAACCAGCTTTCTCTCAGACTACTGCTCAGCATGCTGATATAGGGAACACGAAAGATGTTGTAGTGGCAGCTTTAATACGTTGAGTCACTACAAAGAAATGAGCTTTGGAAAATTCATCCCAACAAACAATGTCAGAGGGCAGATAGACCTTCTGTGTAACCACACGCTCTGCACAAGTCAACAAGACCTTTTTGTTGTCAGGACCATTCAATATTACCTATACTTGCACAGGCTGTTTCTAGCTAGAGGAGAAGGACTCAGCAGTAACCTTGCATCCCAAGGACACATTATTTGAAATGCATTGGGTGCCACAGCACTGTGATATATCCTTCTTCCGGAATTAACCTCAGCCAGTCTTTCCTGTCGCCAACCAATCAGGGAGTATGAGTAGGGACAGATCCCAAGTCGCGACACACAACAACAGAGCACTTCTCTCTCCGCCTTTTGTGTGTTTACAGGCTCATAGGGCAAGACACAAACATGACAAATTGTTAGAAAGATCTCACAGGTCAGACAGCCACGTTTGGCAAATACAATGTAATTGTGAAACATTTGTTTGAAAAATCTTTTTTGGAAAGGTGAAAGATGTAAATGTCTGCGTAACCTCTATTACAGGCAGAGATCTATCTGTATTCCAAGGTTACCTCAACCATGAGGCAGTCCAGTCTGTGAGCAAAAGGGCTCCTGTCTGTATGTCTCCACATAGTAAATGTGAGTGCATTGTGGAGAAGAGAGAAAACTGAAGCCACAGATGGCTAAAAGCACACATGATTAAAATGCAATTCAGTTAGGAGGGTGAGATGAATGGCCTAAATAGAATCGGCAGCTGCACAGGTAGACTGACTCTGACATTAATTGGTGTCCATCAGTGGGGTTTCGATTTGTCTCACAGTATCATATAGTTGCACCCAGTTAAAAATCGGGAAAAAAAAGTTAAGATGATGATTAGACCAAGGATGCAATTACTGCGCGTGGATTTCACATTGTCCATGAAGAATTCAGTTACAAATGGAAACCACAAAAATTCTTTCAGTCGTTTTAATTAAATGCCAAGACTGAGGCATCTCTTTGCAGCATAATAACCGTCACACTGCTAAATTCAGATTTGGCATCAGATTAGCGGCTTTGAGCTGAATACACTGAAAGAATGTGACAGTGTCTGGATTAAGGCACCACTTCAAAGAAGAGGGACTTTGTGATGATTAATGGAAGTTCTAATTACTGGAGGAGCCACCAGTAAAGAACCACTGCTAGCTCTCGCATGGCTCATCATTTATGAAGCTGGACTACAGTTTCAACTCTCCAAAGCATTTAATTGGCTTATTGCTCCTTCTGCTACACAAACACAAAAGAAACAGAACTTCAGCCCCATTCGGAGGAACGCTGTCTGAGAAACCCCCACAAGTCTGTGGCACATAGCAAAGTCACATATTTTTATTAATCAGCAAGACAGGATATTTGACATGCGTTTTTGATTGAAAAAAGCAGAATTCATAAAAACATCAGGCTTAATTAAGCCCAGAAGAGAGTGCTTTAGAGAGGTGGTGCAATATATATGATAGCCCTTGAAAAGCTTTCAAATGCATTCTTCATTTCATTCCAACCACAAGCAAATATCCCACAATGATTCATACTATGTCTCTCTGCAAAATCTACTATATTGCTGGGCTGCTACAGTAAAGTCCTGATAACGGCGTCCAGAGCATGTGTCAGATTGCCTGATGAAATACACCCTTCATTGGTGTGGCAAACAAGTATTATTTTTTCCACCGCGGGAACTGCCTGTACAATCTTATTTATGACTAATATAAAGGAAGTGAATGCCTCCTGCTCGGTGCCGCAGTGTGCAAAGGAGGATGTGGTTTAATCTTCACTTCCATCTTTAATGAGATCTGATGCAGGATGAAGCAGGATCACTAAAACACAATGCAGGCTCGCCCAGCTGCACGTAGCAACGCAATAGATGCTTTGTGATAAAGCCATATACGCAAACCATTAGGACTGTAACAAATTATGTTTTTGGTTAGCGGTGTCCATCCCTCAGACAAAGCACAGAGAGAGAGAGAGCGAGAGAGAGAAGCACTGTAGAAAAATGTTTGAGTGATTACACCTGTATATTAGTATTACAGCTGCTCGTGTTTTTTGTTTTTGTATTATTATGTATGTCATTTAATAACTTATATTGCATTTTTGTACTGCTCTGGCAATATGCATTCCTGATCGGTCATGCCAATAAAGCTCATTTGTGTGTGAGAGGGAGACATGCTAACACAACAGGGAACACTCGGAGAGAGAGAGAGAGAGAGAGAGAGAGAGAGAGAGAGAGAGAGCTCTCCCTCTGGCGAGTGTTCCCTGCTGTGTTAGCATGTCTGTTAGCTGGAGCATAGCGTGTGTGTGGACTGTAGCCATGTGAAAGAGGACTGGGAGAGACGCACTCTGACTCATAACATTTGATATCCTGACATGTTTTGTTTTTTCTCCTTTTGTTTTTCAAAATCTAACAAGAGTAAAAAAAAATTTACTGTATGCTCTAGTTACAAAGTCTGACGCCTTTCCCTGAAGCCTTAGAGGTATAAAAACATACTCTTCAAGCTCTATGGCCTGCTCAGGGAGGACTGATACCCTGTCAATGCCTCTCTCTGCCTTTCCGCCCCCTCGTTACGCAAAGAGAGGGAGCATTCATTCTTCAATTTGGCCTAATTAGCTATGAATCGGGTTAACAGTCATATGTCAATCTTTTTCTCGCACTCCCCCTGCAGATATGTAATCTCTAGTGGTGTCTCCTGGGTATATTTAACCCATACATAAATACAGGGATTGTCTCTTGCAAATATATAATATGTCACTACTGGCCAGACAGCAGGTATTGGTTACAGCCACCCAGTCTAGACAGACGGTATATTAGCTTTGAGATAAATGATATGTATTTTTTCCTTTAGGGTGACATTTTGCAACAGAAATACAGAGAATTGATTGATTCCAGACACATGTATTCTCCTCTTGTCAACATACCTACACATAAGGCGCTAATAGACAGGCTCTCCCTGCAGATGTTCTCATACTGTTGTCTTCCGCACGCTAATAGACAGGTTGGTCTGTGAGGGCCAATGCTCCGTATGGGAGGCTGATTAAGCAGTAGGCTACATTCAAGCTAGCAGCCCAGAGGACCAGAGGAAAAGGGAGGTGTCCCATTGTGAGAGCCCATTGGCCTGCAGTGTCTCCTGCTCGACTAATGTAATCTATGATCTCTCCCATCCCAATTAAAAGATGAAATGGCCTCAGAACAGCTGTAAAGGGAGGCCTCATAGGAGTGCACTAACTGCTGTTAATGTCAGAAGTCTCATTTAAAGAGCAGCATCTGTTTAGGCTCCACGCAGGCCTCATGCCTCCGAGCCCGCTAACAGCAGATACAACCCTGACCATCTGGAGCGTTGTAGCAACACCCTGTCCTCGACTCACACAACCGACTGACAATCTTATTGTTCCGTTCAAGTCAAGAGACACATTTGACTTTAAATGTTTGTTAACTTTGTTTGAGGTCGAGAAGGCTATTTATCAGGTTACGTTTTTATTGATTTCACCGTTAAAGGTTCCTCATTGAAATGTATGTGATATATTAAGTATCAAACTGAAATTGGAAATGCTTAACTCTAAAACCACAGGACTTGCAAAAGGCTGAGAAAACATCGATATCTGGACAAAAAAAAAACAAAACACAGCTCCTGTTCAAAACGTTACACACAAAACATTCAATCAAAGTGCTGTTATCCAGCAGCAATAATAAACATGTCTGGCTTGAAACATGTCATTGTCCAAATCACAGTGAAGGCCAATTAAATTAGATGATTACAGTATTTCTGAGAGCTTTGTTTGATAATAGCATACGATATGGTGTATTTTATGAATTGATTGCCACATTGTAAATAATATGTGCCGAGGTTGTAAAAATCCTGAAGCCACCTAGGGTTGTGCAATCTAACACAAACCCAAATGTGCAGGAATGACCAAACACAAAGAGTAAAGTTAATTGTGTGTATGAGCCGGTGTGATTCCCAGAGCTATTAAAATTAACTCATCTATGATTTGATTTTACTTGTTTAACTCCACAGAATTGGTGGCCTGTAGCTTCCTTCAGATCTCTCTACAGTCGGTCCAAGAGAAACACTCCACTGTTCGTTCTGATTCAAGGAACAGGAAACAGCGGTGCATGCAGCCAGGAAATGGGCTGCCAAGTGAGAGAACAGGAGGTCCAGTAGAAAATGAAATGACAGTTATTTGTTTAGGAAGACAGTGGAAGGATGTCAGCAATCTGATCAAATAGTTCCATAGCTCAGTGGCTTTCAACAGGAGGTGCCCATGCATGTTCATCGCTCCTGTCAAAATTAGCTGATTATGTCACGTCTCAATGAGGTGAATTTATGATCATGTGTCCAGCAATGTGCATAGAACATTTTTAAATATTAACATATTAGAATACTGCAATTAAAAAAATACTTTTTATAAGACTTCTACTTGTATGTATGACTGCAATACAAATATTAGTAATGCACTTTATATCTGGTCCATATTGAGGGGCTTGATAGGGTTTCTGATCAATACCAATGACAAATGATTACTTTGCCAGCTGCAAAAACTATTGGCTTTTTAAATCTCACTTTCCAGCGCTTATTCTGTTTTGGCACAAACACTGCCTACAAATTGTGTTTTTAAGACACTCCCAATTCCACATCTACCTCCCAAAAACACCTTCCCATAAACACTAACCCTAACCAACTACTCTTTGATGGGAGTGTGGTGCTTCGAGTTAATGTCTGGCATCCCAACACACACAATCTCAACACAACTGAGAGCACACAATGTTGTCAAGCCAAAATAAGCAAATGACGCAGCAATATTTGTATTGCAGTATTTTGGATTGTGATGTATGCATTACCTGTTCACCAGACTCTCCTAGGACCTGTCCTCTAATTAGCTAAAATACTAGTCTCTTTACTTGCAACTTCCTTTGTGCTAATTCAAGCCCACGTTAAGGTTACTGTAGATCGATAGGTAGGTTTGCATGGGCTTTAATCCCAAGATGGACAGACATCCAAGTGTTTGCATTGCCACCCGCCTGCAATGCACCATTGCCTGCAATTGGCTAGCAATTTCATGTGATTGGTTGCACTTTTTGCACGTGGGCCTGTTCTGCATTCATCCATTTAACAGTTTTTACATTATTTCCACACTGAGTAGATGGAACAGCTGTGACGCCAAGATGAAACACTTGAATCCATCCTTTATCAGCTCCTTGTATGCACAAACATATAATTGTGTTGTTCCCCACACTGTGAAGCTAAAGTTTCATTTACAAGTTGCAGGAACATTATAACAGTGCATAATAGTAATTTGAGATTGCTATATATACTAAACCGCAAATCATTTTTTTCCATAGGTTCCTCTATTTCAAGTAAGTGGGTAAAGACAATTATCAAACGTATGGGCCTGATTTATCAAGGCTGTACACATGCACTGACTCATCACAAAACAGCAGAAAGCAGCTGGTCAGTATGCATACGCAGCAGCTTTCAGGTAGCCCACACTAGGGAAGAAGTATTGGCAATCAAGTTTATCATGTACACAAACCTGCAATTTCCACATGTTGGGGCCCGATTCATGGTCTACATCTTAAACTCAAAATACAACAAAATGTATGGATGAAAAATACATTCTAGATACAATTAAAATAATAATACCAAGTTAATCATTTTGGAGGTGAATGGAGTGAAAGAGTTGGGTGCAACATTACAGATCCATCAGTGGTGTTGCAACTTGTCCTGGTCACTTATTATACAGTATCTCTAAAAATTGAAAGATGGCAACAAATTGCTGAACATGCAGTGGCTGAAACTCTCTGTACCACTCGAGACTAAACATCTTTTTGAACACGGAGGCAATGTGCCACATACTGTATTTCTGCATCCGCTTAGAGAGATGGGAAAATAACTTGTAGCTTCGGGGATTGGATGCAGCTGATACCATGCCAATAATTAGTGTGTAGAAACAAGAATCCTGAATGTCAGCAGATCATTATCTCTCTGCTTAACATTTTCTTAGATTGGTAAAATTGTGCTCATTTACAGAGGTAATAATTGGATAACTATTTACATGTAAACAAGGATCCTGTTGAGTTGGTATGATCACATGTACTCTGAATAACTCTTTCCAGATTTTTCATGGTTTAAAAAGGCTAACAATGTGACTCCAAGACATTTGGCAGAGAACCAACAGTCAGATAGATCTATGTGGTTAAGATCACATCTCTGCACAGCATTTTACAGTTTCCAACAATCTCTACGTTGCCCTCATCCGGTCACAGGGTAACAGTATACATGAGTCTCCTTTCTAATGCATAGAAAACAGCCCTGAACCAACCATGTGATGCATTGTAATACATTTATGTAAGACATTTTGGCAATGTATAAGGTTGGGTCACAACTAATGTTAAAAAGTTAACTTAACACTTAGTGAAGTAAATTATCTGTACAGTCAGGTACCAGTCTATAACATTCATTACAACATCGTCCTTTCCTGAAAGAAAACAAATTTAGTAATATTTTCACCTAGACCACCAAAAATCTGCAAAACATTCCTGAAACACCATGCCTCCAAACTACAATGCCAACATAGCAGTTCAAATACTACTACTACTACATCTGCTAGTCTACAGTGTTGATCAGTGTGTAAGTATTGATCAGCGTTAGAGTGTTTGGGGCAGATTTACACACTCCCTATCACATCCCCTATTCTGTCACTCTCCACGGCCTCTGTTGCATCTGCTTATGCCTTGCGAAGCCAAGCTTGGTGTTCAAACGGCTCCAATTCACCGCCTTGTCCATCATTAAAGGTGAACACTCGGGGGACCAAAGGCACTGTCACAGCTTTCAATGTCAGCCGGTATCACTCAGGCCGTGTGATTGAAACGTGACCCGTTACCAGACAGATTAGACATTCAAACAGGAGTTACATATTATATATAGTAACTATGGTTCAATTTCATTCTGGATGGCTGGGAGATGTAACATCTAGGCATTAAAACGGCTGAAAATTGCTGAAAAGCAGGGGCGTGTTCAAGCTCAAACAGGGTGTTATGTTACTCTTTAACTAACATAGCAGATGTCAGAATCAAAAACCAAAGAAGTCATGTCACTCTGTGATATATGTTATGTCTTGAGTTTAACTATGTAATGTCTTAAGTTTAATGTCCTTTGCTTTTGAAAAAGAACAATGCCCTGCCTAATTAATGACTGTACAAGCCATCAGCTTCCATGTTTATCTTAGTCTGCGGTGCATTATCTCCAGCAAGCTGTCATCTTTCAAGTCCTACTCGAGTTTTTTTGGGAAAACAAGCTCCTCTGAGATTAATTTCCCCTAAAAATCATGACGGAATTTTGACAAAATGGGGCAACACTGGAGGTATTTTCACTCTCCTTCTTGTTCTCCATGACTAGCTAGCATGGGGTTCAATTTCTGAAATACATGCTTGCTCAAGGTCTATTTGGAGATGGAGCAGGGTTTGTGCTTGAAAGCGTCAGGGTAAAATCCAGCACATAATAGTTTTCCATCACAAGCACAGGAGTAAGATGGACAAGAGAGGTGCCGCCTTTACTCCACTCAGCGAAGAAAACTTAACTACTGAATCACATTATTGGCCGTCTATGGGATTCTGTTGTATACATTTTGGAGATTGGGCGTTACCAGATCCTCAAAACAAAGCAGGAAGAAAATTTAGAGTAGCGTGATTGTTTATTTTATGTCATGTCTTTATTATAGAAAGGCAGAAGGGTCGTTACTCTGGCAATAAAAAACCTCAACACAATTTTGAATGAAGAGTCCACAGCAGCTTTCTGTATGCATAAAGACACATTTCTTATTTGTTACGGCAAATTGTGGTTATGTACAATCTATCAACGTTGTTGCAGCGATAGTGTTGTTGTTAGCAGTATTTCTATATGCAGATGGTTTCATTTAGATGGAAGTGATACCATGGAGCCAACATTTCCCATGCAGTGATAAACAAATCAGCTTTTGGATAAACAGTTGCAGCCGCACTGCGTTTCCTATTCTTTTCAGATGAATGAGACTTAGATGGATAGAGGACGTGATGTGGCACATCAGATGATTTAATATGATAGCAAAGACAGTATAATGATAGCAAAATAGTACACATGTATTATTACATACATACACACACACACACACACACACACACACTGCCATAACAGCTCTGCAATCACCCACCTGCATGTCTTTGTTTCTCAAAGGATTACATTACTTAAATAATGCTTTAAGCCAGATTGTGAATTAGTACAACAGGACGCATGTTCCACCTCCAGTACGAGCAAGCTATTTACAACTCAGCTCACTGTAAGTGCATCACCTTCACTGTTAAAGTCCTCAACAGACATGAAAATGTGACCAATGCGTGGTGCCACTCACCACTATGTGATGACTACCGGTGCGCCAAACCACAGTATTGAAATAAGAGCTCTTAGCACCAGAAACGGTTGCAGTAAATGTATAAGACTCCACACGGATTTGACTGAAAAAAAGAACAATGCAGAAGAAAGAGGAACAAATCTGAACAAAGAGATAAGAGTAACCATTAACAACTGAATAGCTACTTTGTTACATCCAACTAAAATATGCCTCCTGTCTCAGTTGAACTTTTGAGTATCACTTTGCAAAGTGCCTAAATCTCATAACTGAATTCAAGAGATGCAGCGCTAAAGTTTGATGAGCTATTGTGCGTTTGTACGGCACTTCTCATTTCCACTCTCATTTGGACAGCAACATGCTCCTTAATGACCCCAGCCCTTAGTAAAGGAACAAGAGGTATTCCAAAAACACTTTGATGGAGGAAGAGAACGTGAATGTGCAGGTTCTGAGTGGCTTAATCTCACGCTAAACAGGCAAGTGTAGAAGGACACCATGCCTGGCTGCTGCTGCTGCTGCTGCCTTAACCTTCCTGAAAGCACATCTATGTGTTGCCGTTAAATCCAATTTCTATTTAGCATTAATGCCTTCTGAGTGCTCCTGCCTTTCTGCTGTTAAGAACAGTACAGCAACAGAGACAAATCCAGAACAGACAAGAGTGTCTTAGCTAGTGTTTGTGTTTTATCTATTCAAACATTACATTTGAATTTTCCATCAGTCTAAATTTGTGTCATTCAACCTGATACAGTTTACATATTAGTGATTATAATAAGCTACAATATGAATAACAATAAGATAATGACAACTTCATACTGCCTTTTTATTCAAAAGAAAACCTAAAGCAATTTAACAGTAGTGTTAATGTATCCTGCCTCATTTATTTCTGAATAGACCTGACTTAGTCCTTTAACAGTATACAATTTAAAGAAACAGACTAATGGAATTCTTATTTTAAACATACATATGAAGGTTTTCATTCCTTTTTAATAACGGCACCGCTACAGTAGTAAATGTAGGCAATTGTGTGGGACACATGCACAAGCGGTCTCATCACCATGTTTTATGGGTCTTTGCTCAAGAGGATTAAAACCTCCTTAAGATGCTGGTATTAGAGTTTTACAGTCCAACAGTCAAATACTTAATGCTATTGGAAATGGTGACCATTCCTAAAAAGAGCAACAGGGACTTCATAGGGGGCTGAAGATGTGGTAGGACTGAGCCTCAGCTAATGATGCTATGCAAGCCCGAGTGTCCACAGGAAAAAATGAAGAAAAAAAGAAGGCCTGATGGCTGACTGAGCGAGAGCTAAACTGGGAAAAGGGGGATTAGACTCTTGATTCAGAGAAATTCAACTTTGTGAGCTGAGGTGAAAGGAGTTAGAACAGTCACCCATGCCTGCTCCAGCCCTGCTTTGTCCTTAGAGACAATAGGCTTAGCTACTCTGATCCACAGCTCTCTGGTTGTGATCACAACCCATCACTAATGCACTACCATTGCACTGAAGACAGCAATTTACTGATTGCCATCAATTTCTTTTAGGATTTCTTGAGTCGTCCATTTGTCATCAGATTTGTTATGATGTGATTGGTGTGCGGCTCAACACTTGCAAGCCCAGACTGCTCCGATGCAAAGATGAAAAATGCATACAGTAAGATGAAGCGAGGAGGGAAATAAGTGAAGGTGGCGGAGGCCATTTCGTGTGAGGAATGAAGAGCTATTTCGCCGCCTTCCAACCGCTTCGACTGCTGTTTTAAATGAAGCGCTCGGCTTAAACGCTCTTTCTGGCAGGGAACTTCATGCAAATCTCCGAGTTGCCCTCTGACCTGCAGACAATTGCAGGGCAGTACTTAGAGAGTGCTCCCAGAGATTCTCCCCTGGACTCCAATTAAGAGGGCTTCACATTACTATACACAACAGGCTAAACAGGGGGCCAAAGCATCTTCAGCTGGTCTGCATGTGCTGCACAGCATGCTGGTGCCATGGCAAATACAGGGAGAGAGGTGATTAAGTATTGCAAAATGAGGCTTCTGAAAGTGGTGTTATTTGAAACACTTCACTATTGCCACAGTCGGGGAAAGCACAGATAAAAGGAAAAGTAATGGTCAAAAGGAGAACACTGTTTATTGGACCTGTGGTTGTTGGAGTACATACACTACAGCACATTACACTTCAAAGATTAAAGCCGGGATCTCAATAAGTAAATGTGTATTGTTGTTGTTTTTTTCCAGAGAAAGTGTTATCTTAACTGACCACTGTTCCATAAGAAGCGTAAAATGTGGCAGGTGCTGTGCATTCTAATTAAAAAGGATGCAGCAGTTAAAGGAAAGATAAAATGCAGCCTGTTCCACCCATAATCCCGAGGCAGAATGTGAAACATACTGTAGAGTGTATGCGCAAGCAGTAAACCTGTACCACTAGAATGATAAAGGACTGCATTTGCCCCTTATATTAAATACATGCCAGGGCACCTACAAATTAAGATTGTAGGTTTCTGAGGAATAATGTGTGAACTGAGGGTGGAAAAATAGATTAGTTACACCAGGATCAATCCCATAAAGCTTTCCGAGTATTAAATTATTAGCTGAATAGCATCAACAACACATTGCCTCATACTCCCTTTGGCAGCAAAACAGCAACTTCAAAACAAACTGTACTGTACTTTTTCCATTCAATCTGACAACTGGATGCTACAGGCTTTGATTGGAATTATCTTTGCCCGAAAAGTACACATTAAAATCCATTTAAATTACCATAAGAAGTCAGTAGGGTCAGTACTGACGAAGTGCCTGAGCTAGTGGAGTTGCTTATTTCATTTCTCTACACACCACCTTGTGAAGTAGACCGTTTTGAGGTAGTCACTTACATAAACAGAAGACTTCATTTGAAAGGTCACAGGTGCTTATCAGACTGGGAGGGCTGCTTGTTCTGTAGCTGAGAAAATGATCTGAGAGACACTGCAAAGGAGAGGGATCATGTGAACGATGGGCAGCGACAGCACGGCTACATACAGCAAGAAATGCATAAAGATTTCACTTAAAGCTTTACCAAAGCACTTATCACCTGTCACTTTGACCGAGCATCTGCTTGCCAATCCATTTGAGTGCTCAGGTAGGTTGTCTTTTTCCTCCCCCATCTCATCAGAGACGCATTGAAATTCAGTTGCTTGCATGGAATCAATGGGTTTGAGGAGAATTACCTGAGCAGAGGCTGGAGGCAGCTGGAGAGAGCTATCATTTGATCATTCCAGCTTTTCCTGCTCTGTTTGTTTTCCCCGCACTTTAGCTAAATTAGTAATTACAGTCACACAGCCAATCTCACCATGGCCACCGCGAAGCCAAAGACACACCTGCAGAAGCGCCACAAACAAACAACTAGTTTAGTGATGCACAAACTCCGACAAGCTAATGAGAAAAACTGTCTCTTTTGCAAAATTTCATGTGAAACCTGGTGGAATTAAAGCGGACAACTTACACAATCAATAGTGCAAATCTGGAAAGATTGTTGAACACTAAATGGTCTGTCAGCATAGTTAGGCTGTCTATCTCAGAACACATCACCCAATATCTGTTTCTAATAGCAAAAGTCATCATATGTTTGATAGATTCAGCGGATATGAAAGCAACAAAGGAAATATTAGGCTTAGGGTTCAACATCTGCTTATCAAATCTAAATCTTTTAAAATCCCTAATTGAATCTATTTCGATTTATCTTTCAACATCATCAAATGACAAAGTTATAAATGACTTAATACAATAAATAACTTAAAAAAACTTAATACAAAAACAGAAAACTCTTTAACTGAGACCTTTAATCAGCTTTTTCATGGTTGAGAGGGACAAACACTATAATTTTCAACAGTCAATTTCATTGTTTTAAATGTAACTGACCCTGGCAGAAGCGGATTCCTAGATGTACTATATACACTGCAGTGCATGTATTTTTAAAAATATTTGTCATGACATGGAAAACTAGCTTTAGCTTCATTTATTGATGATCACTACATATGTTGTCCAAACTGAAACTGGCCATGGAAACCCAACATTAGTTAGGGAGTTAGGATCCAGAAGCAGGTTATCTGTAACCCACGTAGCCCTTTTCAGACCCTTTTCTGTTACAGTACTTGCATGATATTTAGACTCCACACTAATACCATGCGAGAGAGAACCCTTTTTCTGATCTCATCACACTGATGGAGAGCAGCAATGAGTTGGAAAAAAATGATGTCAAAGAAGAAGAGTGTCCTCAGTTCTCTCATAGGCTGCACAAAGTGATGGATTTTAAAAGTTATTTTGCAGTTGAACCGTTTCTCTCTATGATCAACGATGAATGTCAGCACTATAAGCAACTATGTAGGTCCCTCATTGCATTGTCTCATCAATTTCATGATTGATTTCTTAGTTATGACATTTATAATTCTTCTGTCTATTTTAGTATGTCTTTATTTTAAGTCCAACAGTGCTCAAGCATAGTGTACGGCTCTGGGTGAATTTGCTCACGTACTATATGCTAAGTGCTTTGCTGGAGTTTTATCTTGAAAGCAGCTGCCATGAATTAAAGTTGAAAATTTAGGGGGACTTGGCTAATAATTAATGTGAGAGGTTTTCTTCTCTTTTTCCCTGCACCACAAAAGAGAAAAAATCCTTATCAAAGCACATTTTTGAAAATGGGTTCACCTGATGCAAGAAGGCCTTCTCCTCTATAACTTAAAATTGGCTCACTTACAGTATTTAATGGTTTATTAAACTGATTTTATTTCCAAATGAGAACAAATGAGAACTTCTTCACAGTTCTGTAGCAAGAAGGCAAAAATAGCCCTTTCAATATCTCTGTCTAATATATGTGTTTATACTTATACATACTGTAGCCTTTCCGTTAATGTGACTGCAGTCAATTCATGCATGAGCTGTGTGGAGGTGGAAAAGTCCTTGCAAGGCAGACTGTTGGCATGACATTTACAAAAACAGACTCGCAGTCTTTTTCAGACATGATGCAGACATGTACTGTGAAATTGCCAGGGCATTTATGGAGCGATGTGCATGGCTCAAAGGAGCATTAGGCTCAAATGATACTTTGCATGTCTGCATAGTCACGATGGTAGGCATGATATAAATGTTGTCTTCTGCCCTTGTTTGCGAGGGTCAGCAGTCCCAGACTAATGATCGCACAAACCGCACTTGCTGACTGAGCATGTGCACACGTCGACCTATGTAAACTCCAAAAGTAGTATAAGCAGACTCAAGTGTGTGTGTGTGTGTGTGTGTGTGTTTGTGGGTGTATCAGGGCCTTTACAGTGACAGTGTGCTCCCCTGACAGGTCCTCAGTCTCAGCTAACACCTCTTTTGGCAGTGGCAACTCCAGCTCAGGAGAAACCCAGCCTGCTGTGTGTTTCCATGTGTGTGAAGGAGTCCACTGGCAGTGGGTAAATAGATGGGCCAGTGGGGCTCTAAATTCATAGTATGACCTGTTTCATATTCCATGAGGCACCATTCAAATGGCCAAAGAAATCCTGGCTTAGAAAGTAGCCACATTTCTAAGCAAACAGCTTGGCAATTGCACACTAGGTGAACCATAAACACAACTGACTTTTGCTGTTCTTTTTCTCTCACAACACACTGGTCTCCAGAGGGCAATCAAAAGCACAAGGGTATCACAAAGAGTGCTTGGTACTGTTAGACTGTGCTACAAGGCTTTGATGCATTTGATCCTCTGCACATTACTACCATCCCATGTCCCAAGAATATTGTGAAAGCGTGGACTTTTGCTCGGTCAGCCATGCCTTCTGAGGCCGCATGTCAGTGCTGTTTGGGGTGACTCAGCCCAGTCACCATGGAAACATGGCAGAATGAACAAAGGCAGAGAGTTTGTTAAACATGGTCGGGGCAAGGTCAGCTGGCCATGTGATGTGGGTGGTAGTGGAAGCAATCAGAAGTAGAGGGTGAACGGGCAGACTGGTTGCATGAAACTAATCAAAGACCTTCTTTGACTTGATAACCTTATGTTGCTGCAACAGTATTTCAGCTGGAAAGGGGGGGGCATTGGAAGAAAACTTTTCTTTTGTTGTAGTTCACTGACATCATGAGCAGAGCACCTAGCAGACCTTATGTGGTGTAAACTGATGCTTGACACTTGTATCCCCACAGTCATACACAAGTCTCACACTGACAAAAACAGACATAAAAAGTGGCTCAGGTAAACTGACGGCTGGATATGCGAGACGCCTCAAATGTCTGTCAGACTATGAGAAGAATCACACAGAGTCTCTATGGAGGATTCCATGTCACTATTTTCAGAAGAACAAGACAGGGGTTGAGCAGGCTTAGCCCCAATTATAACCCAGCACATGACTGCACATGATATAGTGCGCTGTTACACTACGGTAAGGGGAAAAATGAATACTCTTCTATTACTTCTGACACATTCAGCTTCAGATCTGACGAATGATGTGACAGATCCCCACCAACCCGCTGACAGATCTGGTGACAGAAAAGAGTTTCTCTCTGCACTTGCACATCTGCAGGAATAAGAACCTCTCGCTGGCACAGCAAACAATAGTGAAAGCACTTTGACTATGCAACTGTAACTCATTCATATCAGGCATTAATTACTAACTCAATATAATCTGAGACTACATTGCCGTTTGAACAAATAAGATTAAGAGGAAATATGTAGACATCTTCACACAGAATCAATTCTAACAACAGATCAGGAGATCAGTAACAGACAGCTGAGTCTGTACAGCTAACTCAGAAGTGAGTACGCTCTTGTGGATTAACAGAGAGGAGCAAAAGGAGGTTTTCTCCAGGGAATGCTAGATAATTCCCAATTGAGCCCATCGGCTCCCACCCAACATGTACGCGCACACACACACAAACACAGAAGAGACAAAAGCGAGAATATTCATTAGGAGGATACTGAACTCTAATTAAGCAAGGTGGAAGGAACAAACGCAGGTGTGGGTTGCACCTGGTTTCCGAAACCCTCGCTTCTCTATGTCGCAACCACAGTGGGATGATAACACGCTCCCTTTCTGCGGCTGTGATGTCACTCTCAGCCCGCACCCCTACTGCTACCAACCCGACACCCTGCGTTCCTCTGCTCCTCCTGCTGCACCTCTGAGGCACCGGTGCAGGCGTGAAATTTGGCGGGCTGGGAAGCCATCCACACAAGAGAACAGACGGCAATCCACACCAGGAGAAGACACTCTTCCTGCTTGACTGATAGGTAAATTCTTGTCGGCTGGCTCCAACTCCTCAGCTCAGGCAGAAAAAAATGCACAAGGCAGAGTAATGGTGCCATATGTAAAAACACAGCTGTTTCTTTTTTTCTCCGCCAGAATGAAAGACATAACCGGTCCTGTGATATTTTACTCCAGAATTTACTTAAAAAGCAAACATCTAGCTACTGTCTTCTGGGAGCAGGAGACACTGCTGGAGATAGATATCATTCCACATTATGAACAGCTGTTAATGCACACAAGCACTCAATAAAAGTCCAATGTTATTTTTACAAGAACTGTCGTGGAAACACACAATACAGCTACTATAGCTACGACTCCAATATGGGACATCAGCTGTTGCTATGAAGTCAAATCGTGTGTGTGTGTGTGTGTGTGTGTGTGCGCACGAGAGAGAGAGGGTGGGGGAGAGAGAGAGAGAGAGAGCATTACTGTGAGTAAGTGGGAGCATGTGTTTTATCAGTTGCTGGCATTTGTTTGAACGGAGCTGTGATGGAAGCCTAGACAAACACAAGGGAATGTCAACCGAGGACTAAAGTCAACAGTCAGAGCCTCGACTCTGCCAGGGAACCCTGTGAGAGAGGCCACGCCCTCCACCAACCTCTGAAAGATACTTAACACAGGGACAAATACTGTATGTTCCCTGATACAGTTAAGGTATATGAGGAGAATGTGAATTATTGTGACAGGGAGAAGGAGGAAGACCGAGAGAGGAGGAGAAAAAAAACAAGCTCATGAATAAACACCAGGCTGTTTTTTGGGGCATTTTTTGTTTTCCAAGCAGAGGCGAGTCGGCTCAGCATAGAGGATTAAAGAAGGACGGTGATAAACACTGTCCAAACACACCACTGAACAAGTACAACTAGAATATGTTCATTTCCGTACTCTGCTGGAATGAAATAAAACACCACACAATTAGAAATGTTCCTCCCGTTTTAAGTGGACTAAATGATGCAGACAAAATATTCCAGGCAAGCTCCAGGTACTCGCTTTGAATATATTGTTGGGATTACAGCCTCATATTTTTGGTCTGGTAATGTACTGTGAAGGCTGTGGAAGGGCAAATGGTAAAGCAGGCTGGGCAAATACCTAGCCCTATTCATCGGAGCTGAAACTTCACTTTTTTTTTTCTTTGTCCGTTTTTGTGTGGCAATCCAGTAGAGTGGGCCTGAATCCCTATTGACTCAATGTACGGAGACGTTTTCCCTTTTACCACTGCTAAAGTAGGCATGAACGCTAATCCTTAGGGGTTAAACGGAGCCTCCTTTGGGGTTTCCCTATCTTGAGAGAGCTGGGGGCGGCTGCTGCTGCAGCACACATAGAACTTTAATGTATTTGGCAGACTTTTTGCTCAACTTCTGTGAACTATGCAAAGGAATTTCTGCTCAAAACTCAGCAATGCAACAATGAAACAGTGTTAAAGCAATGTATGTGGAGAACATATCTGCTTAAACTCCCGTGGCATACACAGGTGATAGGCATGAATAAGAGAAATGCTGATGATGATAATGAAATTTTAATGACCACGGTGGGGAAACTGGGTCACTGGAGCAGCAGAGAAAAAGTTCTAGATAAAAACAGAAGTGCAGAGAAGTAAATGCAAAACAGTTCACAAGTACAATAAGAACATAGTTGAAGCACTGCAGACGATAAAAATTATAATTCAGCATTTGTGTTGAAGGTTAGAAGCTGTAACACACTCCCTATGTTTGTATACCTTTCCTTGCAGCTGTTCATATTATTAGTTAAAGTATATTAAAGAATAGAAATAATTTTGTGCAGAACCATTACCCGCAAAAATATGCATTATAAGACCGTATTTGTGAAAAAAGATGTGGAAATGTGGATTGTAAACTGCTTAAATTGGTATAGAAAGAATAGCCTTTGCAAATGACACAGTCACAGTGATGAATGTTTCCAAATCGGAAATGCTGGCATTTTCCACATTAACAGTGGCCTTTACAAAGAGAAGAATGATTTTTTGAGAGCCTATTGCTATGTTATGCAAAAACTTGTTGCAAGCAGCTACAATTCATTCAGCTGAAGGACTGTTCACCAATAACACCCACCCAAAAAAAGGGACCATTTCCATTTTCACACCAACACGGAGACAACTTCAGCAGCTGCCAAAGACTGGCAGCTCCTGCCCCCAGTGTTTTTCCGTATCACTGTGTATAAATTCACATCTCTGTTATCGCCTGTGTGATTGATGTTGGTTATAATGACACTACTTCTATTTACCAAACACATCTACCCATCTCCTCTATCATGCGATGTGCTGGTTGACTTCCTCTACCTTTTAACTAGCCGTCTTTGATGGGTGAGCTTCAAGGAGTTCTTATTGGACTGTGAAATGTCACAGCTTTGTCTTGATTGTTCGTTTGGGAAATTGGAGCATTGAAAGGTATATATTTTAAGGCTAAGATCTGTAAGAAAAAAACATTGCTCCTGGGAAGAATTTCACCATGATCCTGCATTCACAAGCAATAAACATTCTTATTAGTGATTATCACTAAATGATACATGAAAAATACTATAACCATGTCTATACAAGCACACGTTTTGTCATGTTTAATTTATATCAATGGTCTGCTTTTTGTCATGCTGTGCATCAGGCGCTTATCAACCATGAAGGGGGTTAAGCCCTTGTGTGATCCTTTCCCAAGGTTTTCCTCCATTTCTCTTGTGAACGAGGTTTTGGAGAAATGTCTTTGTCCATTTTAGAAGGGGCTGGAGAGGTGTTTTTCTCACTTTTGCCTTTAAGGTGTTTTTGTAAACTCTTGAGAAAACTGAAATATTACAGAAAACATTCCATCTATAATACTTTGAATGAACCCATTTGATGGCTGTAATTGGGAGAAAACACATGAGGTTTCTATTAATGACATTAACAACAACACCCTCAGTCCACAACACACCACCTACCATCACCGCCACACACATATACCTCTTCCTGCAGACGGTTAACCTCAGAGCCCCAGCAACAGCGTGGGATAAAGAGGGTCTACTCCAGTTACTCCCAGTTTTACCTAAAGCATGTCATTCACAACTCCACCACGAGCACCTTACACCCTTGCACTAATAGGTGGGCGGGATGTCTACGAATGCTTCTTTCAGGAAGGTCATAAACGTCCCCTCAACTCCACCAGCCCTTTTATTCCCCAATCATCACTTTCTATAGGCTTCCTTTGAAGTTGGCTCCTGGCTACAGAGCAATAAGACATCTGATATTCAAGTCACTCGGGATGAGTGCCGGGGAACTGGTGTCAGACGCTGAGGCGTAGACACCTCCTTGCTGTTGGGATGGTTGGAGGTGTTACCTGAAAACACCTTCAGGTGGAGTTTAATGCCAATTAAGTGGCTCCGGCTCCTCTGGTTTTCACAAGAGCTTAAACTGAAGACGTGTCTCACCACCACAATGACAAAATGTCAACATAACTCTACCCAGCTTCGAACTGAATTATATCACTCTAGACAACCACATACAAGTGTTGAACGGGATAATGAAAATGTATTTTAAGGAAGTGATTGAAGCATCAGCTCAGAGGTAAGAGCACTGATGTTAGCAAGTTTGCTCAAAAGCACATGTACATATAAAAATCTCGCTGCTTTTATATTTTCCTAGCGGTTTTTCATTGTGTTCAGCAGCGGAAAAAAACAAACGGTTGAAAAATCATTTAAAAAGGGGTAATTTTTAGATTTAACTCATGAGAGTAAACAAAGTCATCCAGATCATAGAGAAAACAAAGTCTGAGTTAGTGTTTGGCACAGATAAGAGAACACTTTGATCATGATGACGGCAGCTCTGTGTGTGACGAGACGTCCCTTCTTTAGTACTCCCTCTTTTCTTTACCCAAATGCTGTTGCCTAAGAACCATACTTCCTGTATGTGTTTCAATCAACAGGGCCTTTACGGACCTTGAGGTCTTGTATAATCTATCTTATCTTATCTAGCGCAGCAAAGACTTGGTTTGTTTCACTAGATAACAGTAGCCCTGACTTCCTCTCCTTACAGTTCTAAACCCTGGCTGACCCTTTCATAAGACACTCAAACTCCTAATCTCAAAAAGACTAAAGCACTAAATTCCCCCATATACTGAGGAAATGTGCTGCTGAGTTTAGGAATGAGAAAGCGGCATGTTTGTCTCTAAGGTTCTGCCGGTGCTTACACAAGCATACAGAGTCCATTGTAAGGAAAAATGCTACTATTTAACTGCGGCTAGAGAAAAGATGCTAAGTTGGCTAATTACAGGTTTAGTGCAGGAAAAGTAAACCAGTTACAAAGCAAGAGACAAGAGCTTCAATTAGCTACATTAGAGATGTATGCTGGACTGTGAAAACACTGTATGGTAATTATATCTTTTAACTCCTTTATTGTGCTGATTAGTGCAGTAGTGGTGGGGGGTGCTCTATCTAATCTGATCACAGAGCATTGTGTTTGGGGTCTTTAACCTACGGGAGGTCCAAAGGTTGACAAGTCAGCTCCTACCCCCCTCTACCTTTTATATGGAAATCACTCATCCCTGAGTTCCTCTGTCTCTACACGCAAGACAACAGCAACCACAAAAACAACCTACGAAAACAAAAGACGAGTGGAAAAACAGCCGACGGAGCTATTTGCATGGCTTGTCATTCCCCCAAAAACACGAGGCCCAAATGACTACTGACTTGCCTAAGCAGCAGGATGTCGGCCCCTTTCGTCTCTGTTGTTATTGGCTATTTTCTTTCTCTGGGCTACTTCCTAGTCCCAAGAGACGAAGGGGTCAACCTATCCCTCAACATCTGGGATCTGCATCAGAAAAGACTAGTACCGTACTGCATGGCCTAATGACAATCATGCCTGTGGTAAGGCCCTGCTTCATGTAACTGACATCTGCATTCATAAGCATAAAGGTCCAACAAGCTCCATTCATCAAAGTCTTCTCTTGTCAACAATTTGGGGAAATACAATGATGCCTACATCTGCATCAACGCGGACACACTAATGAAATCCAACATCCGTCTACATATTTACCCATTCACTGATTTACATGTTTTTTTCCCATAAACCCTCTTTCTATCCCTGTCACACACATTACACCCTCTGCAAATCAAAAATGTGAATAGCCTAGCTAGAATAACCAACAGCACAGCTCATCCACAAATCCTAGTTAAACTGTTGTGATACTGAAAAGATGCCTGTCAGGCTGGCAGAGTGGAGATGAAAGGCCCACAGCAAAGATCGCTGCTGATTGCCTGTGGAGGATGAATATTCAAATAAAGCAGAAGGTAAATGAAAAACAAAGCAGGGGGTTTTGGCAGCAGCCTTTTACATGTTCCCCTTTATTTGGCTTTGGTTAAGAACATGGAAAGTCTATCAATAATGAATTCCAGTCAAAGCAAGGAAGGAGACATAAGGGGAATCCGTCTCCATTCCCCCTCTATGAGCCCCAGAGCAGTTTTGGGGCCTATTGCATTTCACACAAGCTTTTCTGTGAACACACACTAAGCTTAAGTGACAGATAAAGGGAAAATTGGGGGAGATAAAATAATATCCATAACACCTAGCTTACATAAGACCAATCAGACTGGGTCTGCGTGTTTTGGCAGACAGTCCAGAAAGTAGGGCACCACAGCCTGCCAACTGCAAGCCTTTCTATTGACCACAACAAGAGCAAAAGAAGTAAATCAATTATCTGGTCGAATGTCTGTCATGAGAGACAAAAACCGGGCTCAGGACAGTCTGATATAGAACAACACCAATTGCACACTTAACAGCTGTTCTGTTGCCACCAGAGCCAAAAGGCACTTTAGCCAGCACTTATCAAAATCAAGTGTCTTAATATATTTACCTATCTCTGCAAACACACAAAGCAGAGTAAGAAACAACCTGTCTGTTGTCTAAACACAGTGAAATTGGCCAGACAGCCTCAGAGTGCATCCTCGAGAACGGAGCGTGCCCATCCCCCTTGAACAAAAGATGAACAGGGCAACAGATTTTCCCTGGTCTTGAGATAACAGAAACCCAACACCCTCGTCCTCCAGTGGGGCTCTTTGTATGTCTGAGAGAGGGTCAATCAGCAGCCACTGACAGATGTGTCTGCAGTCGATTTAGGAGAGGAAGCCACAGTGAGGTCAGGCACAGGTTTCTCTGCTCTGTCCCCCTGGAGGGAAGACAAGGATCAAGTCAGGATGTCCAAGACTGACCTTTTCTCACCTCTCAATCTTTGACATACAACACCTGAACTAATATGATAAGAAGTTTATTAACACACTAGCAAAACATTAAGGCTCAGTGGAAACTTCACAACACAATAGGAATTTTAATTCATACTGATTTGCCTCCAAATGAACAGCATACAGGCAGACAATTTATATTTGTCTAGAAATCCCATTGTGTTTCAAACAAAAGTGAGAGCCACTCCAGTTGGAAAGCAAACAAATCTGAAAAACTCCAGTGGAGGTCTAAGTAGTTTTTGGCAGATGCTCCAGGCTTAAGTGTCTGTTCAATTAGGCACTCCAGTTAAGATGGCAATCATGGTTTAACCGTGTGCCGACGTGTTGAGGCTGGAGCTGGAAAACGTTCCTGTCCTGGCAAAATAACTGGGCATGAGATGTCAGCGGTGGTCAAACACTTAGACAGTCACTCTTGTGTAGTACACACCATCCTAATGAGGCAATAACAATTGCTAGGAGTAGAGGTCCTCATCAGCTCATGAGCATACAATGGGAGAACAGAGTACAGAAACAGAAATGGAGTGTAAATGGGGAAATGAAATTAATTGTGCTGTTTGTATGTCAGGAGGTTACATCCATGAAGAGCATGTTCTTTGAGCACACAAAATGTGATCATTTTGTGTAAACTGGGGTCATTTGCAGAATATTGCTTTTCCATTCATATATTGGGTCTCTAACGCTAGTTTACTGACAACATGTGTTCTTTTGTCGTTAATTATTACAGCTGCTCTCTCTTCACAAACAGAAAGCATGATACATTTCAGCTGAGTATTTTAGTATCCCCAGGAAGAGTGAATAACGCCGCTTTGTTTGTGCTGAAAGTGAATGCAGACCCTTCAGGCATTCACAACTGAATAGCATAATAGGCTTGAGGTAATTAAGAAAAATCAACATTTAGTGAATGGCATGTAGAAGAGGAGTCTCCGCATTACACAGACATACGTCGCACAGATCTGATCGCTGACCCACTGGCATTGACAGGAAGTTGATATTCAACAACAGATGAACAGAGCTGCTCCATTGCAGCTCAGTGTGCCGTGTTGCGATGTCTGCCTTGTCAGTTAGCCGTGGGGGGGCACTGGAGATGACGCGGGGCAGGGAAGAGTGTTGGCTGTGTCAGCTCTGCTGTACAACCCTTTGACTAACAGGGTGACTCACCGCTGCTTTAGTCCTAAAAAGGGAACAAAGCCACCGTTTGGCTTAATTTAAACATAAAACTAAAGAGGGTCAAGCAGTCACAATGGCTCATGTATGTCAGAGCGACTCACATGTCCATCCTGTATCAACGCACATTTGCATGCTGTAATGTACACGTACACACACACACAGGGATATATACTGTATTAGGAATTAGCACAATTCTATATTCTTGTAAATTATTCTGGTTCACTGTGACGACATCATCGATTATTCATTACCTGTCAAAGTGAGAAAAAAAGCCCTTCTGGTATGGGCTGCACACACGAAAAGGCTAGGGTTCCATTAGCATTTTAGATTAGCATTTTTACACTTACTTGGACAAAATAATTTGTCTTTACAATTGAGAAACATTTCTAACTCTTTTTCAGAAAAGAATGTACACCGTCTAGATAAACACGAATGCCTGCAACCGAGATAATTGACAAATCACAACATCGGTAATGAAGGCCCTGATGCCAAAAAAAAAAAGCCTCATCATAAATTATCCTGACACCTCTCAAACAAATATGCAAATTATAATTTCACTAGAGCTACCAAACTTTGCATTACCGCCTAAAAACAAAGCACTACAAGGCTCTGTGTATCGCTCATTCCTACAAACATGCCCACACATACTGTACATGCACGTTTTATTTCTTGCTTATTTCTTATTTCTTGCCAGTGAGCAGTGCTTTGCCTCTTAAGTGCACAAATCCGAGAAGGACGTGAGTGCTTTTCCCCTTTTCCTCCACTCCCCCTAGTGTATCCATCCAACACTGCATCTTTCCTATGCATCCCCCAACACAGAGAGAGAGAGCGAGAGAGAGAGAGCGAGAGAGACAGAGCGAGAGAGACACAGAGAGAGAGACAGAGAGAGAGAGAGAGAGAGCGAGAGACAGAGAGAGAGAGAGAGAGAGAGAGAGAGAGAGAGAAACCCCTCCTCCAGATGACATCAGTGCTCTATTGAAGCTAGAGGCAAACACAACTTCACATTAGTATTGAGATCTACCCGTGCACCTATTTCCTTGCACAGCCTACAGAGTGTGTATGTGTGTGTGGGGGGGGGCGCCAGTAAACATAGCAGTGCTGCTACAGATAAAACTCCAAATAGCTCTAGCCTTGTGAGCGAGAGGAGCTCTTTTGGATCTGAATTTAAATCCTTATAGCCTGGATTGGATTATTATTTTTTCCCCGTTGCGAACCCCAATTTAAGAGGATACCTGTTACAGTCCGTGTTTTGGTTGATTATAGAGGTAAGTGCGTTTTTTAGTCCTGTTGGGAATGCATCCTTTTCATCTTTTTGGATCTTCTTTCTGGCAGATGGAACTGAAAATCATGCGGAATCCTCAGGAGTTGCTTGTATCTAATTAGTTGCCCTCTTCCCCCCCCCCCCCTCCTGTATTTTTAATTCTCGGTCCAGGCGACAGGCGTTCGGTCTCTCCGGGGTGGCTGTCTCACAGGCGCAGTAACGCTTTAAGCGGTAGTGGTGGGGGGGGGGACAAAAAACAAATTTAAATTGTCTTTCAAATAACCAAATTAAGCTCTTTGGCTTAGTTTACGCACTGCAGGTCACTGTGCTCGGCCGGACTTGTACTACAGACTGTTGGTCCATCTCCCCTCTCATGCTGCAACTTGCCGCTGAGGGCCTCGTTCCTCTGCGCGCAGCAGAGACCACCGGCAGCCGGCAGCCGGTCCCCGGCGCTTCCTCGCGTCTGTCCGCAAACTAACGTCTTGGAAACATTTGCTCCTCGGTCACGTCCACGCGTCGGCGACAACAGTTTTTAAACGCCTGGCGCGTGAACGGAGCGGAAGGGCGCACATGAAATCTTTCTGTTGCTCATGTCATCTTTTGATGCAGCTAAACCGGCGGAGGGGGGAAACGATCAGTGGCGAATACGCAAACTTGACAGGATCGGGGGGGGGGGGGGCTGCGTGATGCAGACACCCCGGCGTGCAGCTGAAATCGCAGCGCAGATCCCGCGGAGTTGGACATGAAGGGGCAGCTGGAGAAACTCCGCTAAATGCGTCTCCGGCGTCACCGTCTGCACGACTCGGACCGGCTCCTATTCATATCCTGCTCGGCGCGCAACTGTGAGCCTGTCTGCAGATAATATGGACCCCCCCCCTCCCTACACACACACACCCCTAAAAAGCAGCATACGTCGGGGAGAGCTTTATGCCGAAGAGGCGCAGTCATGAAGAAGGTCCCCTGAAAATGCACTAAATAAAAAACCCAGTCAAGTCTCATACGCACCAGTTCGCACCTAAGCAGCGGCTCAGTTAACGCAACAACATGCTGCGACGTTACAGACGCAGCTCTGTGATGACCGTCGTGTTTAGAAGCGTCCAGAAATAAACGCGGTTTCCAGTAAGATGATACCTTCTGCTCATATGGCCGACTGACAGCAGATTTCCCACTCTGATGTCAATCTGTGATGCTAATAAATCAAAGCCTGCTGGCTCCTGTCTCCCTGCATACAAACCTGAAATTTATCCCATTAGATCAATGCAATAAAGTGGGCGCCTTCAATTCCCCTGCCTTGTATTTAAGATGAATGTCTTACTGGCAACACCGGGACATGGGCAGCTTGTAATCCAGTTTAACAATTTAACAAAGCCTTGTATCTTCGTAAGGTCACCCACGCTTTAAACAATGACTGATATATATATATATATTTATATATATATATAAGCTACAGCCAGATTTCAGTTCATCACCAATAGTGGAAGCAAACTTCAATTGTCAAGCAATGCAATGGTAGCTCTTTGTTGTTCGGTGCGTTTGAGAGACAAAGAAATAAATAGCCTGTTAAACATAGCAGACATGAGGACAGACCCAATTGTCTTCACTGATGACTGCCTGAGGCAAAAGTCCCCAGTCAATTGCTTTCAGAGGGAATTCACATTGCAGATGAACAACTAACCAGGTCACTACAGACAGAAAAGTCTATTGCCAGAAAAGTTAAAGCACCAAATGTGAATGAGTGGTGTAGGGGGGGAAAGGTAATAAGACTTCCATAACTACCAAGATGTATTTCAGATCCAACACAGTGCTGTGAGGAGGCCCAATTCAGTTCTTTTCATAATTTATTCAGCCACCAAGCAGCATATTTTTACCATCTATTCCCAGCTTTAAGAGATAAATCATTTCACTTTTGGTTACTAAAAGCAAAAGTGTAAACAGGGCTGCAAAGCATAAATAGTGCAGGAGAACCTTTGCAAACGATGTGACTGTAGATGGTCCAGTAGGGAAGTTAACAAATCTCTGTACTGTAGGTGCGTGTCAGGCCTGCGCCGAGATGGGCTCCTGTGTGCAACTTGACATGAGTATTCAGTGTTTTGGTGTTTGCTTGTCACATACAGACGCACACACGCATTTCATCTTGCAGTGCCTACTACCCCCATGTGGGGAAAAACCACTGCAGCTGCTACAGATCTCTCCTTTCAGGCGGTTACAAAAGAGAGACCCCCTGTCTGTCCCAGGCCTCTCTATGCTCTTAATGGGGCAGCAAAAAGTATCATCTGTTCTGCCCATCTAAAGACAGCACCAGGAGGCCACATACCAGGTTCCGTGAAACTAGCAGAGATTTTTGCCCGTTGCTCAAACGTGTTCTGTGTCCCTGTGAATTTCAGATGTGACCATGAATGTTCCATTGTGTCTCGGCACCACAGCAGGCCGCTGCCCGTTGTCTTGACATGCAACGTACTAATATCTAAAATCAAGGTTTCATGGCACACAAAATTGGACAAAAACGCACCTCGTTTTAAAGCAGAAAATCATGAAACTAAAAATTTAAATACAAGGAAAAAACAATGGACACTATATCAGGTTAGCGTCAACTGTCCATCAAAATAAGGACATTTATTTGCACGATCATACAACCATAAACAAATTAAGTTTTCCAGTCGTATTTGAGGGTTTGCATAAATCCAACGAACTTGCCAAACAACGTCGCAGGCAAAACACATGTTCAAGGCCAAAATCTGAAAAGCAAAACCCATAATAACGATATTGTGTGTAATCAATCATAATTCAAAACTATATTATCAATTAGAATGAATAATCAACAGCAGATACAAACAATATTGATTTCCCAATGGAGAACTCTACTGTGGTTCAAAATTAATTTCAGGGCTCATGAATAATTTAAAAGTCAGCCATTACTACTTCTACAGTCCCCCCCTTCCAAATGTAGCCTATGTAATATTATTCTATATTTTACAGAACAAAGTCATTATAATCTGCAGTACTTTTGACAGGCATGAAATTGTTTCTATTTGAGTTTTTCCAAAGCCTTTCTTGTGCAGTGTATGACTCGGGGGCACAAAGTCTTGGGCTGTGTTATTGCAGACTAATGTGCATCTTTTGCATGTTGAGCTAACAGTGGCTATCAGTGTCCAGCTTTGTGTGAGCCTCCCACGCTCTCCACCGAAGGGTAACTAGCTGTCCCTACACACACATAATTCTACCAGGGGTTAGGCGCACATCTCCGTGGGTATACGTTATTAGCAAGTGCAATAGAAAAGGCTTGCAAAATGTACTGTGTAAATTAGAGGACTTCTCAACTTGCCTGAATAAAATGTTTTAATATGTAAACCCCCTCTCTGTTGAGGCTACAAGGTCCACATGCTTGCCTTGTAGCGAACAATAGAGAGGGGGCCACTCTCCTGAAATCTGATGAGCGTGTAAAAAAGAAAAAGGGGGGAAAAAACATTCAAGCATCTAGGTGTGACTATGCTCCTCGTAGAGTAAGCATGGTGGGCAGACCTCTGACAAATCACCCACAATTTAAAAATCATGCTCAGGCCATTGATACATTGTTACAGTATGTTTTGGTTCTTTCTGACTATATTCACAGCAGTGTCCATAAATTAATAATGTCCCTTGCCCTTCGTACTGGACAGTGAGTCAGATTCTATTATCTCAGCAGGTAACAGAGTTGTAGTGGCCAAAGGAAGGCAAACTAACCGGAAATGTTACACCGGATCATATATGGGGCTATTTATGTAGAGAATCATCCTGTCTCACAACACTAAAGGTCTATTATTCCGAGTGCAGATAGGTTTCGCTGTGTTCCCTTGAAAAGACAGAAATGCAGCGACCATTGCTTTATTTTATGCAACGCTAAGAATTCAAGGTTTAAATCAAGACTAGATCCTTACCAATATTCAGAGGATGGAGGACTTTGCAAAATGAGGTGAAAGAGGCTATTTAAAATTGAAATAGCTTGACTAAGTGCTGCATTAAAAGTTCATTCCAACAGACAGACAGCACATATCCCTCTATCACCCCACCATTTTCTAAAACTCCATTACTGAATTTAATCTTTTCTTTCCCTTGTTAGACTCCTTTATTCCAGAAGTTAGTAGAGGTCACATCTGGTGCTTTTTCCCCAGACTCTAATCTACTACTAAATGTAATACTGGACTGAGGGGACATGTTTAGATGGAACAGAAGGACGGGGGGCGTTATTATTAGACAGCATCTCAGGAGTTGTAATCGAGTTACAAGCCTCTCAATTCCCTAATCTTCTCCTTGTCATGGGCTACAACTGTTAAATGGCTGGGCCCCTTGTTCCTAATTTACCTTTACATGTTTTACAACAATCAGTGGCTGCCAGCAGGTCACAGGGATGGTTACACGTAAGGACACAAAGCTATTGTGTTGTAAGAGTAAACATAACATTTAGTTTGGCAAAGGAAAGTCTATTTTTAAAAACAGAAACAGCATTCATAGAATGTAAAGAGGGTGGGGTGGGTGTAGGGGGTCAGAGGAGCTGGGAGTGACGGGGATCGATGCAACAGCCATCCTCTTCTCAATACAAAATTCAAATGGGCCTCATTTGTCATGAGTGCTTTCGACAATGTGAGTAATTCAGTAAGCACTGACTGGATCCGTTGGACAAGCCATGTTGGTCTAGCAACATGCTAGTGCGCCCTTTTTTAATCGCAGGACTAGTTCTCTTGTAAAACAACAAAAGCTCAGCTAAGCAGTGAACTGGACTGAGAAGGGCATAGGGGCTCCACCCTCAGCCATTGTTGGGGTCTAGATCACTGTTGTCTTTCATATGCATAGACATTCTTTCTTGTATCACCATAGAAAGGAAATGTGGTCTGTTAGAGTAACAGGCTGTAAAAGGTCAACAGACTAAATTATAGGCTAGAGGAAAGGGTATTTCTAAATAAGAATTCACAATATAAGGGAGGTCAGAGTTGAGGATCAAACACATTCCAAAACTTAATTAGATTTCACCAGTGTCAACATCTAGTTCACATAAGGTTTAATACTGAAATCAATGACTGAAATTAGTATTTGAAATGTACAGAGACTTGGAGAATTACATAATCTTAAACTGTCCTAACTTACACAAACATTTCATTTCACTTGGTACTTACTTAAATGCCAGATAACTCACACTGAATGTTGGCATTAACTATGTTTGTCTCTGGTTATTTTTCAGAGCAATATCCCAGGTGTGAGGAGGGCACAGCATGAGTCAAGCTGCAGATGCGTGAGGGAGGCTGGGCCCAGAAGGATAAGCACCTTGCCCTGTGTTGCTCCATAGTGCAAAGGAGAACACTGGTTATCTGCTTCAGGAAAGGGGACCAGGGCCCTGGATTAATGTGTATACAGACTCGACAAGGGAACAGAGGATTCTGGGTTACCTGAAGACCTGGAGTACACAAGAGAACAGGCCTAGATTGAGCCTGTGGCACAGGGGATTGGCATGGCTCAGACCAGCTTTGTGTCAACTCATCATGCCTGTTGGGCCTGATTGCAGAAAGGAGCCTTTGCTAAAGCTCGCCCCGTCCCACACACGGATCACTATACAACATCCAAAAAATCTAATTTGCGGTTATGGCTGTTGAGCTCAACAATTTCAACACCCATTAGGATTTTTAATATTACCTGAGAGCGTATGCTTTTTGAGTGAGAAGGGCATGCTTTTTCTACAGGCTTATCTGCCATGGTAAAGGCAATGAAAGCATAAGCCTCTGACAACACAGAGGAGGTCATCGTCCAAACAAGGATCAGCTCAGCAAACACTGACCAGGTCAGGATATCACAAGAAACCCCTCGGACAAACTTTTCCCTTCAGAAAGGATAATAGCACATTCAAGAGGAAATCTTGATTGGATTTTTTTTGTGGCTGGAAAGGATTTACCACATCGTATAATTCAGGTATGACAAATACGGATGGCTTTGCTTCTTTCCACTTCACTGACCAGAACACAATTTCTAATGAGACGTGCAGGAAGAGAGGTCATGGCAGCAATGCATAATTAAAGCAATAAATCAGTATTAGCCTAATTAAAAGGTACCTACACATCGATAGTGAAAAGAGAGACAAACAGTTGACTACTTCTGCTTTATACCACTGTTTTGTAAATGTCAAGGCTATCTGACATTAGCTTATGAATTGTGAAATTTAATATCTTGTTTTAAAAAGCATTTAAGATGTACAGTTTCAAATTCTTTAACATACCACAATGGCAAATGATTATTAAAATAGTCATGTGCGAGGAGACGTGCTAAAGATGTTTATGAAGCCTATTTTCTGTGAGGATAGATATTTCCCTACCTTGTAAGAGGCTAGTTAAACCCCAGAATTTGAATGGCGAATGGCATGGCTAATGATCTAATAGGACTTAAGAGTATGTCCGTTACACAACAGTTCAACAACAAAGCCTGACTTTGTTCACCCTCATGGTCTGTAGCGATGAAAGGCAGCCTTGAGATACAGAAACGTGTAAAACAACTAGGGAATGCTATTACATTTCACAAGTTGGGGCCAAAAAAGCCGAGGCACAGAGATTCAATTCACAGAGCTCACAAGCTGGAACATTTCTTATCAAAAAGAAGAAAACAAAAAGCAATTGTATTTCAAATGCAGGTTACTTTTTAAACTCTTAATCCTAGGAAATCTATAGATGACGTAAAGGCAGCTCTGAAGGAAACAGTTTAAATATACACACACACACACACACTATTGTTATTTTTTGTTAAAGTTTCACTTTATTTTCACTGTTTGGCAATCCTAATGATCAATTCATATCAGTTTAATAGGAGGAATTCAAACCGATTCTTTCAGCTTTTGTTAATCTAGAAAGTGCTGCAGGCAGCATTTCAAACACCCAGCAATTATGAGAACAGGAATTTGGCTCTCCTTTAAAGGCCTTGTGCATTAAATGTACCCTTGTGTCTTCTCCCCAGGGGCTCTTGAGTGATTAGACTGCCAGGCAACACAGCTTCAAGATGGTGCGTGAATGCAAGGCCTTTATCCTCTTCCTCACCAGGGTCGGGCTGCTGCTGGGTCTTGCTAACCCCCTGGTGACCTCTGCCTCATGTCCCTCAGCCTGCCGCTGTGATGGGACCTTCATCTACTGTAATGACCGTGGCCTGACTTCCATCCCTACTGGTTTACCCCAGGATGCCACAGTGCTGTTTCTGCAAAACAATCGTATCAAGAGTGCGGGCATTCCTGCAGAGCTTCGCAGGCTCTCAAATGTGGAGAAAATCTACCTTTACTGCAACAATCTGGATGAGTTCCCCACTAACCTTCCTCTTGGGCTGAAAGAACTCCACCTTCAGGAGAACAACATTCGGATGATTACCCATGCCTCTTTAGCCCAAATTCCCTACATTGAGGAACTGCATCTGGATGATAACTCTGTATCAGCAGTCAGCATAGAGGAGGGGGCCTTCAGGGACAGTAATCACCTCAGACTGCTTTTTCTCTCCAGAAACCACCTAAGTACCATCCCTTCAGGCCTACCCATGAGCATTGAGGAGCTGCGCTTTGATGACAACCGCATCTCCTCCATCTCAGAGCAGTCGCTGCAAGATCTCATCAACCTGAAGCGACTAATCCTGGATGGTAACCTGCTCAACAACCGTGGGATTGGGGAGATGGCTTTAATCAACCTGATCAACCTGACTGAGCTCTCGCTAGTGAGAAACTCCTTGACATCACCGCCAGCCAACTTGCCAGGCACCAGTTTGGAGAAGCTGCAACTACAAGATAATCACATTAATCGGGTCCCGCCTGGGGCTTTTGCCTTCCTTAGGCAGCTGTATCGGCTGGACCTGTCTGGCAACAACCTGAGCAGCCTTCCTCAGGGTGTATTTGAAGATCTAGACAATCTCACACAGCTCCTGCTACGCAACAACCCATGGCAATGCACTTGCAGGATGAAATGGGTGCGTGATTGGCTACGGTCGTTGCCGTCCAAGGTGAATGTACGTGGCTTCATGTGCCAGGGTCCCGATAAGGTCAAAGGCATGGCAATTAAAGACCTAACTACAGACATGTTTGACTGCAGAGATTCAGAACTCAGTCCCACATATGAGACAAGCACAGTCTCCAACACTGTGCGCCCCTCACAGCCCCAGTGGCCCTCGTTTGTGACTAAAAGGCCTGTAGTAAAAGGGCCTGACATCGGTAAGAAATACCACAGCACTACCACCTCTTCAGGCAGAAAGATCATCACCATCAGTGTGAAGTCAAGTAGTGCAGATACAATACACATATCATGGAGGGTGTCACAGCCCATGACTGCCCTACGGCTCAGCTGGCTAAAGCTGGGACACAGCCCTGCCTTCGGCTCCATCACTGAGACCATTGTGCAGGGGGAGAGGAAGGAGTACCTGCTCACTGCGCTGGAGCCAGAGTCTTCCTATAGGATATGCATGGTTCCTATGGAGACCAGCAACATTTACCTGTCAGACGAGACCCCTGTTTGCATAGAGACAGAGACTGGTTCTCACAAATCATACAACCCAACTACAACTTTAAACAGAGAGCAGGAGAAAGAGCCTTACAAAAATTCCAGTCTGCCTTTGGCTGCTATTATTGGAGGGGCTGTGGCTCTTTTGGCAATAATCATGTTGGCACTGGTGTGTTGGTATGTCCACAGAAATGGTTCACTTTTTTCCAGGAACTGCACCTACAACAAAGGACGTCGGAGAAAGGATGACTATGCTGAGGCTGGCACTAAGAAGGACAACTCCATCCTAGAAATACGAGAGACTTCTTTTCAAATGATACCTATAAATCACCTGCCTGTGTCCAAGGAGGAGTTTGTGATACACACAATTTTCCCACCTAATGGCCTGAGTTTATACAAAAGCCCACACACCGAGAACAGTATTAACAACAGGAGCTACAGAGACAGTGGAATACCAGATTCAGACCATTCCCATTCATGATATTGCGCGTGGCCATTCATGATGAGTGCGTGACTTAAACAGAGTGGCAAGACTTTTACAAAACACTGGATATATAAGACTAAGGAAGCAATGTTCTGTACATTTGCCATATAATTTATATTTAAGGACATTTTATGAAGACGAAGAACGTCCAAGTTGCAGGCCATCACTGAACCATCAGTGGGTATTATAACTAACTGCAATTCTATATTTTAGGGATTTGTAGTAATTTGTACTGTATTTCCTTTGCTTAAGGTTATCGACCAACTAAAAGAAACTCTGTGTTCTACTGAGATATGACTTGTCAACTGTGAAAGTGGGTTTTCATTGCTGTGTTGAACAATCAGACCATAGAAAACCTTGTAGTATAAGCACAGGTCATTCTTTTAACTTTGTGGCTGTCTGAAAAACAAAAAGGCAAAAAAACTAAGGCACAGCTGATTCGCAAAGCAGACGTGTTGCCCTCTAAAAACAACGAGCAGTCAGTAGCTGTCTCCACATACACAGACCAAGAGTCTTGCTCTAGTATTGACCTGGTATGAAGTACAAATAACTAAAGATGAGGTGCCATGCTTTATTTCTCTGCTTTGTTCAGTGTGTGATTATTATTATTTTTTTCTGTTTGCAAGAAGAAACACAGCAAAGCATCCCAAGCAGGGTTCCAGTGTTTCTGATAGGATTGTAGGCCACAGCACAGGGCAGATAAAGCACACAGACCTTAAGGAGCTCTCTACTCCTCAAAACAAGTAGACTGGACAGGCTGACACAGAGGACCCCCACTATCTCTATTTGTACAAGCCAACAATGGCCAAACAACAATGGCGGCATTCTTTAGTACCATGTACCATACGTCATTCTAGTCAGCAGGCCAAAAAGACAAAACATGTTGGCTTGCATTAGAATTACCACAGTGTCCGCAACTCCTTGTTATGAGTATTATTTTGTATTATTTTCCAAATGAACACACTTTTATGTTTCCACAATTTGAAGTTAACTGTTCTTAACAATTGAAAACCAAAGTGCATTGTATGCCCTTTGGCCAGTCTTGTATGTGCCTTGATCCAATGCTTATTGTATTTAGCTTTTTAAGAAACCAGTGACTTTTTTTCATACACACTTGAATATGAAAATATTGGTCATATTACAGAATAAAAATGGACAAAAATAACTTTGCTCTTCCTTACCTTGAGTGCAACAAATATTGTTTTTTATTGTTCTGTTCAATTATTATTATCCCATCGTGCTCTGCTGTGATTGCTCAATTTATTTTGTTTTACTTTATAGAATTATATCTTTGTACAAATGTGAAGTGCACTGTAGTAAAAAAGAAGGCTACAGGGGACCTGTTTTATTCATTCATATCATAAATTACTGTCTAGGCACACAACCTAACAATGCTTAGAGAAGAAAAACACAACCTATTGCATTTTTATCCCTCACAAAGATCTGAACTCTCTCGTCTCAAGTCATAACCGTATCTTCCCTTCCAAGACATACTGAACTCTTTAACAATAACTCAGATACTGTTCTTGAAACCCAGCTTTCCACTCCATGGGCAGTCTGCAGAGAAACATCTGCTTGAGGCTGCTGCTGCTCTTTCGTGCGGTGATGCCATGTGTGATTTATCCGATTGGCCAGAGAGAGAAATGTCACAGTAGAGTAGAATTAGGGCTGTGGAGAGATTGGACTCTAGGGTTTGATGAACCTCCCAGGCACCAGGGCAACAGAAAACTAATGACAAGCCACCATATGGAGGGTGGTACAGGCAGACCCTGATGGGGATGCCCGTCCCTGCAGAGGACATAGTATATATATATATATATATATATATATATACACTGCTTTGGGCTCCAGGCAGCGAACTTAATGACATGGTTGCAGCTCACTCGGGCAAGGGTCCATGAAAAGGTACACATGCAAAATCAGTAAAATAGCCTATTAGGCCATTTTACAAACACATCCAACAGACCTTCATTTTGTCAAAGCTAACAAAGTTAATGCATTTCAGGTTATACTCGCTAGGCTCTGGCATTGACCATTTTATTACACACACACACAAAATAAAAGTATTCAGTATGTATCAAAGAATATTGCATACCCACGTTCGCACACCCACACGCTCTCAACACAGTGTAAGCTTTAATTACAGTAAGGGAGCCGCTAAAGGCTGCACAAGGTATCCAAACCTTAAGTATACACTAACCCTGCCCTTCAAAAAATATATATATTACATTGACCAGGAATAAAAGTAAACAGACCTTTCAGGTCTACATTTAGAATACTGAAAAGTAAGTTTCCACATGAATGCTGTCAATAGTTTCTTGTTCTTTGACTGTTCAGCCTTAGTCCTATCTTATTTGACTAAAGAAAAAGGAAAAACCAGACTACATGATAAAACCTTGGAATGTTGGTAAATGTTCTTTCAATACACACGTTAGCAAAGCATCCTCAGAGATAATATTTGTCACACTTTTTTTGGTGGTCGTCTACAAAAACATGAAGGTAACAATATAATGTACTATGATCTGTTTTTAGGTAAATTAAACCAAACAAAAAGCCATACGGTTTTCGCATTGCTATTATCAGACTAGCTGAAAATGTGTAAGCGGAGCTCTCAGGTGACTTCACAGTTTCAGCTTCTCACTGATGAATGATGCGGCTCTACAAATGTTGAGAAATGGAAAAAAGGCTCCATTGCTTGTGCAGAGCATCCATATGTCTAGTAATTGCAAGAACCTCTTAAAATGTTCCCAGTGTTATTTTTGAGCCAAAATGACTACAAACATAGTGCCGCCAATGAGATCAATGAGATCACTGCAATTTCTTTAGCTAGAACAGCAATCTTTTATGTGTTGTTGATTACCTTTTTGTATTAAGTAAATTGCTCACATGGGTTTGTTGTGATTGAAGCATGCTGACCACTTTAAAGTGCTGAGAATCAGCAAGCTGCGCTCACATTTTCTCTCACCTGTGTGATAAATTACACCAAACAATGAAAGGAGCATGCATGCTATTGTTGTGAGTTTAACTGAAAATAATACATTAACCAGAGCAGCTTTGTGCATTGTGGCTGACCCAAGTTTGAGGCAAAATTGATGAACCAAACTGCTGATGACCCTGTGTGAACTCACTTATCACTCATGACCGTTGACCCATCTGTCCTATTAAACTATTCCTTAATCACTCCCATGTTCTCACTGGGGTCAGACAGGTCTTTAAGCAACACAAGATGCCACATGCATTTGTCTCCTGTGTGACACACACACAAAACCTAAATGTGTTTTTCTTTTATGTAACCCAGAGTTTAAAACTAATGGGAGCAGCTGCACTGTCTGCCCCTGGCTGCAGTTATTCCTATTGTAATGTACTGGTCAGGCAGCCGGTCACATTTGCATTCCTATAGATGCTCGTATCAAAGCGCCAAGAGCCGGTCATGGTTCTTCTCTGTCAGCACCATTAGTAGAATAAAAAAAATTAAAAAAAACACAGGCCATGTGACCCTATGACTGATTAGAGGTCGATGATTTAAGGTCAGACTTAGTTCAAGGATCTCATGAGATGAAAAATGGATACACATTAGTGCCTGCAACACATAGCCAGTCATCAGGGATTCTAATAGGCAACGTGTCCACCATAGGATGCTCTGCTCAGGATAGACCCCCTAGAATTAATGTCAGGGCATTCTTAGCAGAGACACCAGAAATTATGGGGAAAAACACTATGAAAAAAAGGTCAGATGTTCATCTAATGGCTCAATTACCCTTGAGAACCATACACAGACTCCCAGCATAAGGTTACGCCAATGAGTTAATACAGAGAGGGCCAATATGAGTTTCTTATTTATTTTCCATTTTCAAGCGAGATGGTTTACCAACATGATTAGGCATGCTAAAGTAGGGTGCCTTAAAACAGTACAAAACAAGAGAATTTGCTTGGATACGGCACAAATCAACAGCAATGTTATTTGCAGCAACGCTATGGAATCAAAGTTAAACACTCTGGTCACATACCACTTAATGGTCATAATGTAAAGTCGAAGGGTGTGCCATACAAAACATAAGCACATTGAACATTTTGTTCTAAAAAGAGAACGCAGAATAAAAGCCCCTTGTTATTAAACTCTTGAAAAAAAAAAACATGTGCTTCATCAACACAGTCTAGTATGCCAAAAAGAACCACGCATTCAAAACAAAACTAAAAAGGGGTGCTTGCTGTTCCCTTCTATCCTGTTGCACACAGCTTGCACATCAAACAGAGCCCTTATTTAATGGCCTCTAAATGCTGAGCAGAGTGGTGCTGAGGTCAGATGACAAATCAAGGCTCAGGGCCTCCCACAAAGTCTGCACATCTGCCAACGTGTAAAATCTGCATATACTGTGGGTGTGTTCATGTGATTGAGGTATTAATAATAAAAAAAAAAACTAGAAATCTGTGACTGTTGATGTTCAGATGTGCTGTTATTAATGCAAACATGCTTGTGGATGTCTAGGTGTGATCACGGAGATACACGCACATGATTGTCTGTGATGGGAAATGCAGACTGGGAAGGGATTCTCACAGACACCTCAACAGACTTGAGACTTTTTACATTGGTATTTGACTACCAGTATTCCTGTCAGCCTGAGTCTTAAACAAAAGGGATGTCTTTGATTTTTCAAGCCACCTTCATCTCCCATTCATGACTGCATTTGACAATGAGAGGCTCATGCTAACCCAAAGGGAATATCTGCACGAGTGAGTGTGCTTTGTCTGTTTATGTGCAATCGTGAATGTTATAGTAGTTATGATTACTTGTGCTTTCACGGGAACCAGTGCACATTGTTCGCACTTCTAATCAACACAAATAGACAATCAGACTGAATTGATATGCATGCCAGCAGAATAACCTAAAGCCATCACCTCCCTTCCTCACAGTTGTCCCAAAACTGTCGTGTGACTTTGTCGCTCTCAGTCACAAGCACAGTCTGTTCCAGCTGTCAAAGAACGGAGGGGTGAAAACAGCGTGTCCGGAGAGAGACATGTCAGTGTGAATGATGTGCTCCTGTTTGGGGGTGCTGTCCTCTCCACTCTGTCTCTGACCAGCTCCCCCCATCCTCCAGGCCAAGACCCGCTCCATCTCTTCACATTACTCAGTGACCTGAAACCACGGGGCCAAAAAACCTAACCAGCTCCTCAGTCTTCTTAATGAATCCAATTTTTTGCTTGAGAGCGTAAGTCTTGCGCATACATCCATCGCAACTCTAAATGATCTGACATTAATACAAATTAACACGAGCCACCACCATCAAGACTGCCACCCCACAATGGCAGACAATGACAACGCATCTATATCACTGTATGACGACAGCAACTTATTCTATACGGCAAAATTCAGAGTCAATAAACTCATTTAAAACAGGCAATAACAAAAACAAAAGCAGAGGAGGTGATTGGTGTTGTTGCCATTACACTATGAATTATACACAATACGTTATGAAAATATCCATATAATTGACTCTGCTCTATGGCAGCCATTAATTCCTGTCCTCCATTAAGTGGTTTAAATGATCTTCTAAGAGGCCATACATCTCCTGATGCCCTTTATGAGATCAACACCACGTCTCCCTTAGAACTTAATCGACCCTCAGTCCCATTTGTCCAAGAAGTCTGATGCAGGGGAATAATTATTTAATTCCTAAAGGTTCTGAGGGGTCCAACTTGTCCATTACCCCCAGAAGATCTGCAGCTCTGCAGTGGGAGTCCAAAGCTCCTCTTCGATCCATTCACTTCTCTCATTTATGTTAAGCCAGCTTTAAATGTCAGTACTGTATTTGCATGCCAATGTAGCTCTGTCTGCAGCTCATTATTTTCAGTTGTTGACAGCCTAATCGCATGCACGTTTAGCCCACTTTGCTAACCTAATGCTCGCTACAGCCAAGTCATACTGAATAGCAAGCCAAGGTTTTGTATCTGCAGTGGTTGTCTGCAGCTGAGTTATTCACTTTGGCTTTCAGGGGGGAGAAAACACTGAAAACGCAGTAACCTTGCATAATCAGCTCATCAGTAATGACAGGAAATGTTCCATTTGGACCATCAAGCAGCACGGCCTTAACCAAATCTATTAAACAACATTGATGAAACAAGAAGGTCAATATTAATTAGATATCAATTAAATGCTGAGGCTTCTTCCACCCATACACCGGACTTTGTTCTTCCAAGATGTTCTGAGAATGAAGACTGAGCAGGGCAGAACTCTACCGCAGCAGGTCTGATATTACCTTTTTGACAGACTGACCTTCAGGCGAGAGCTCAGTCCATCTCTCCAGAGAAGTCTATCATGCCTCCCCATTCACTCAAACAGCAACTCCTCCACACCTTAGCCAGGGCTAACACATAGACATTTGCACAAGGGTAGCAATGTTTTGGTACTTCTCCAAGAGGTGCAGAATTCTGCAGTGTCAGCACCTTTTAGGATTGTAAATACAACCTGTCACCATTCATCAGGGCACCAGAAGGAGAACGCAGACACTTCAAGGCCTCATTATTTCACTGTCCTCAAGCACCTCGACACAAGATCCCTGCAGTGCAGCAAAGGGGTAACATCCCTGACCCGTGTAGGCCAAACACCACAAAGGGTTATTAACATTTCAGGTGGACTTTGTGTACTCACGTAGTTTCAGTCACAGTTACCAAACACTTGGAGACCGAGTTGGTGGGGCTGAGATCAGAGCATTTAAACAGGTGAACGCAGTTAGTGGGTTGTCTCCCACTTTCAGAACTGTGGAAAACTGACAGCAGTGTCATCCTGTAACAATACAAGTTATGCAGACAATGCTGTAGGGGGCTGAGAGAGACTGCAACATCCCCCCCTCCCCCACTCAGACACACAATGTAACACACAGAAAAAAAGTTAAGAGGAAAAAGTTTGGGGGAGAAGCCACCAATGGGCAGGGCAGGGTGGTGGGATGTGGGATTAATTAAAAGCTGCTGTCACTGTGGTGTGCTGGTGACACGCAGCCACACGATTACTGAGATCTCTGTGTGAGAGGAATCTGCACCCACAACTCATTTCCTCCCCATTGAGGAGGGGGGGGGAGCAAAATGAGTCTGTTGTACAAAATACCAAGAAAGAGAGAATCATTTTTCATTCAAAGGAATTTATGAATCCAAAAAAGGAAGGAAAGGGCAGGGGTGGGAGAAGAGGGATGAGAAGAAATTCTTTTGTTTTTGAATAAAGGTCTGCTGAATCTATTTTAATCGAGTGGTACACTGGGCTGGTGGGAGGGGGAGGTCAAAGGATCTAAACCACTGTAATCCTAAGCTTGCTGCTGCTTAAAACCTGCCTCAAGTTAACAGGGTGATGCGTGTGTTTATGGACACGCAGCTTAAACGAACATCTGGCAATGCTACCATATCTAACTTTCCACGTATTTCTTGGGATGCTGAGTAATCCCTTTTTTTTGCGACTAATATACTGACACAATAATCAAATCACAAAATACAATAATACAGCAACACTACTATTAATCTTGTGCTGCAATGATTAGTCAACAATTTTGAAAAGATATTCTCTGGTTCCATTATGTGAAATGTGAAGATTGTATTGATTGTCAGGATTGATCCTTAATTCTCAAGTCCTAATTTCAATGTGTGTTTTTGAGCTGCTACCAAGCTAGCTGTCAGAATGGCTCATGGAGGTGTAGCATTAGGGTGTTGAGCATTACAAGAGGAAACACTACAGTATTAAAAAATACATCATTTTTGTGTAGAACACTTTGCAGCAGCACATGATCCTTATGTAAGCAGAGTTTGGTTGTTTCGGCAATGTTTACAATCTATAAAGCATACTTTACATTCTCATTACAGACAGGCGGAGCAGCCGGCTGACATCTGTATGCATCAGCCATCTGCAGTGTTGTCAGATTCTAGCACTTGCGTCTGCACTTTGAGGATTTTAATTTTGGATTCAGTGAATGCATTCATAGCAAGGTTGAAAAGTAAAATAAAAATGTCTTGGGAAATTCTGAAAGACATCCCACCTGTTCTTAGTGTTGTGAAACTGCGACATACAGCAAGCAGGATGGAGTGCTAAAGGTTACACCCCAGCCACATATGTCATTAACAACAATTCTTATTAAAGGTGATAGCTATGGTGAAAACAGGATACTGTAGTCGAGGGAGACAGCAATGTGGCTTATTAATTCACACTTCACTCTTTTTGTAGAAGGCAGATAGATCTGAATACACTGTGGAAGTTTGGAAAATAGACAGCATGTGATCTCAGTTTGGCAGCCATTTCATCTGGGAAAAATAATAAGACTCAATAAATGTTATCCACTCTTTTCCCCCCACCTGTGAGACAGTTCCCCTTACCACCTAATCAACCAGAGATTTTGCACACCTCACAAATTAAACCTCTTCAGGAGTCAAATGAAAATTTAATATAATCAGAAGCTTTAAGGCTACTAATTATTCATCTCCTTTAATATGCAGACATTTCATTTAAACAAAAACTTAGGCAGAAGGGGGGGGGAGTATCCACTTTCAGAAAACACTGCTGGAAATGCTGGTAGGCCCATTCTTCATTTTCTAATTATGCTGGATTATTATTAGCCAGAGACACTAATGACGAATAAGACATACATTGATGGAAGTTGTGCGTTAATGAAATCAGGAGATGCCAGGAAAGGCATGCCGAGCAGATTATGTTAATATAAAGGGATTCTACTGTGTGTGGTGCAGAGGCCAACCAAAAGCACAGAATGTTGAAGCAAAATACAAGACAAACTGATATAATGAGATGTTAATTTTTTGATTTTTCTAGTGACAATGCTGAGCTTGAGGCAGACATGCTCTGTATACATACATCTGTCTACCATATATTCCCTGAGTTTCAGGCCAGCAGCATACGACCAAATGTTCCCAGACTGGTGCTAATGTCACAAGGGTGATGGCTTTTGTGTAGAGTCACCAGAATTTGTCAATGGCACCACGAGCTTAGTCATTAATCACTCAGTCGCCTGGTTGTGTGCATACATGACATGAGGGCAGGGTCGCAATGGAAGGGGGTTGAGCCCTGTAACATGGGCTCTTGCCCCAGGAGCCCCAATGGACTTGAATGAAGAGATCCCACACATTCAGAGTTACCAGGTCACTAATCAAATTATGTTGATAGCCAGGGATAGCACACAGGACAACAGAATTCATTTAGTATCCCTCACCTCTATTGTCTCTCTGCCAGGTCATATCTGGGGTCTGGGATAAATAAGTAACCCCTTTTCTTCTCAATTTATTTGAATCCTTTCAAATGAATAGCGTGCCTTGTGAGAGAGGCATGAATAAAACACAATGAGAGTAGGTAATTTGGAACTTGTGACGACATAGTTGTCACTGCAAGAAAAACTATGCAAATGAAAGTCAGCATGAGCCAGATGGTCATAGTTTTGGGCAAATTAACTTAGTGAGGCATAAGTAATGTCTCGCATTACAAATATGGCCAATGCGTTTTTGGGTAACACGTTAAAAATGGGACGCTGAGGTGAGATCTGTCCATCCATCACTGGAGGTGATCATTTGGCTATATGTCCCCCGAGGTGATTAAACACAACAACCTGGCACTCTGACGAACAGGACTGTGTGCGCATCTGTGTGTGCACATCTGTGCGTGTGCGGGCACTTACATGTGTTTACGTCACTCATGCATATACCACAGCCCCAAAGGGATTCAGTGCCTTTGCTGTGTAGCATTTTAATTAATCCCGCGATGACAGAGTGGATCTGGCAGGTTATGCATGTCTTAGGGCTGGGGTGAGAGGGTAGTGAGAAGAGAGGAACATGACAGTGGGATTAATGCCAAACCCACCACAAGGCATAACACAGTGTCCACCTCTTGGACAGGTGCTCCTTGCGGGGTCACCCGCCAACTCCCTAACCACACAAAGCCACCGTCTGTCACCACAAATCAGACCTGCATGGGCAGAAACGGAAAAACACATGGCCTCAGTTGACTCCGATAAATGTTGTGAATTTTTAATGAGTACAATAAACCAAACATTTACATATATTTGAGCCTCTTCTCTTTAAAAGGGTAAAAATGCACCGGTTGGTGGTTTCCTTAGATTGCCTGCTCATTTCCCTGACTCCTGGTCTTGTCCTAAGGTGCAGTTAATTTGAGCAGCTTTAATGTGTAGCTGACAGAGCATAGAAGATGTATTATCACCATTGGTTTCTTTGCTTTGTGAAATTTGTCATTTAAATGACCAATTTGAGCTCACATTTCACACTAAGCGAGATTTGAATATAAAGTTGGTCATATTTACACCATCTAAAGAAATCCTTGAGAAATGCTAATCTTCTTTGAGAGTGATTAATTAAAACCTTTAATGTGGCCCCATTGTTTCATGCCCTGGAGTGGACCAGGGTGGGTGACTGCACACGTTGGCGGTGAAACTCAATGTGGGCCGGCTTGTCCATGCTTAATCATGTCCAGTCAGTATACTAAACACTGTGAAGGTGAACACTGTGACCATGTCCCGATGAGAAAATTGTAAGTCAGAGTCAAAATGAGAATTGCCTTAATCGATAAATGCAATAATTGCAGAAGAATTTGTCTTGGTGACAAATGTCTCGGTGCAAAGAAATAAGAAATTGCAGAGTTTCACACTACTACAGTGTAAGGTCAACAGGACATCACCTGCTGTGCCAAGAGGCAGAACAAGACACATATTTACCTATGGACAATAATATAAAACCTTCTGCCCTTTTTCTCAATCAGTACGATTACAGCTGAGTGCATTAAAGTCATTGTTATTTTTCTCTCAAGCACTTTGGGTATTCAAATGTATAACATTCGCCCCTCTGGCCCACAAGGTCACAGTCCGTCCATCTTTCAGTGTCAGATTGAAATATACATGGGTCATGTGCCATAATGTCAGTGATTATAACAGAAAAAAACATCAATATTACAGGGCACAAGGCAACATTGCTAGAGACTGCCAATCAGCAGAAAAAAAGGTTGAAGTATTGACTGGATAGAGAATGGGCCTCATTGGATGGCTGTCATTTAAGAGACCACAATTGCCAGGTTTTACAGCACATCGCAGAGGTTACTGAAAAGGAGCACGGTTCCTCACTTAGTTGTCGTGAAATGAGAGAGACACAGAGAAATGTCTGTGGTAAAGGCATCTTTTGTTCAGAGACTCAAGTGTTTGAGTTTACAGTACAGTCAGGGTGCTTCTTTCATTACCAGCACACAATCATGGAGTATTTATAAGGTACAGAAGGACAGAGAAGAGACCAAGAAGAAGATAAACAGTGAGAAGATTAGAAAATAATTGTCAGAAAGGGAAACAAAGACAGACCCTAGTGACAGAACATCAACCACACAAAAAGAAAGTGTAAAACCAAAAAGGTTGCGCTAAGATGTGCATAAGTGGCAAGGCCATAAGGCTAAAAACACATGAGGAAAGAATCTAATTGCAATTTGTCCAATACCAATATAATGATCGCAAATTAAATTGCGATTATTTCCTATAAATTAAGTTCCAGGGCTGTATTGGTGGTTCACATAGAAATAATCAAGATGAGTTTGCATCACGTGCACTCAAACATGTTATTTCTACATGGAAAAAGTCACATGGAATGATTGAGCTGCTTGTTGTTGAGGTCACCCATTAAGTAAAAAGTAAACTGAATGAGGTTGTTGAAGGAATTTGAAAAGTTTATCAGCACAATACATTACTGGTTTACTTGATATTTCTAACACCTAAGTCATAGCTACCCAGCAAACTGCTAACTCAATCGATTAAATCATAAAGATTCACCACTTTGTTAGTCATGTTGAACATTGTTAAGACACAGCCCGCTGTCTATCTTTACAAATCAAAATAATACGGAGTGGGGTTTGTTTCACCATCTTTGGCTGAGGGTAAAGAGTACAGACACAGGCATGCAAACTGCATGCTAAAAAAGAAAAGGGGGAAAAAAACAAAAACTGAGAGAAGAAGATCTGAGTATTAAAATAGAGACTATTTAGTTTTACAACCATGCACAGCCACCCCTCCTGACTCTACCTGTCAAGGAGAGAGAATGTGGGTATGTTTGTGCGAAAAACACACAAGCGAGCACACATTCAGTTAGGGTGAGAGGATGACAAAATATGTTAACGGATGAGAACAGACATGGAAGCCACCACACACAGGAAGGGAAGGAACAATATAGATGCTTTTACAAAACATAGGCCCCAGTGACTAAAATAAAAGACAGAAGCTGCAATACAACCATTAATATAAACTAGGGAAAGCAAAGATGGCGATGTGCCAGAGAAGAAAAGTGTGATACATCAAATCACGGAATAACGGAAACAAGACCCCATGTCCCAAGTGATGGTCATTCTGGCTTCACCCTCTAGGCATGCCCACCTCAAACTGTTAAGCTGGCAATGCATTAAACTCCAGGGGTTTATCTTACCACTAGGAGATCTTCTAAATGGCAAATCCCTAGCTAAGAGAGAGTTTCCTCTTTTATCCCTCAATTATTCCTCTATGTTCTGAACTATTCAAGAAGCTGCTGAGATCAACTTTTACTAGAGAACAAATAGAGCTCTAAGCTAAGAGAAATGGTTGACCTTGTTTCTATGAATGGCATTGTGCTTCGTGAATGAAATTACTCATAACCTCAGTGACTGATTCATAATTCATCATAATAATCCAAGTATAATAAAACATATAATTACATTTGAAAGGTGATATTGTATTATCTGAACATGCACTGTATCTTTAGCACAGACTGCACCGAGCAGTTCAGTAACGGCCATGAAGCTAGCTTTGTTCTGGAGAGGAACCAATGTGCAATGATGAGAAATGTAGCAAGTGCATTTACTGTTGGATGGTGCTTTTATCTCTACACACACACACACACACACCGGAGATCTCCCCAGCTCATCAGCACTGCACAGTGGATTCGTCCTAGTGGCCAAGTAGCAAAGATCCCAGGTGCTACTGGATTGCTGGAAAATACTTGCTGTATAAGCAGACTCTCCCTAAAATGTGTAGTATCAAATTTTAAATCTGACATTCAGGACATAAAACAAACAGAACAATAATGAAGTAACTGTATGAAAACCTGTATAACATATCACGTGAAGCAATCAGTACTCAGCCCACGTTGCATTTTTGGTTGATGTTTCATGCAAATGTCATTAGCCATATTTATATTCTCATTATTAATTACGTGTCCTGTCATTTTGATGGCATTCAAAAAAAATACGAACGTGAGACTGTGTCCAAACGAAGGTGCTAATGCTCTGATTGTGTTAAGATAATGTACCTGATGAGGCCATTTCACAGTCTGGCTTCATTTTAGCCGACAAGCTTCATTAGTCTCAGCCTCCAAAATGGCACTCAAACTGCATGGCCAAATGGTTATCAAGTGCTAAGAGCCATGCCGGGACCTGTACCATGCACCATAAACCTCGGATATTAATTAACATCCGTTCAGAGATTTTACTGGGTGATGCCTTTTTAATCGACACTACAACTGACGAATTCAGAAGGTACACTTCTAGGAGGTAGGAGGGCAAAAAAGACGAATTAAAGTCAATTAGTTTGAGGCGGACTGAAGGAGGAGATGGCCATGCAGATGAGAGAGGAACAGCCAGGCCACAGGAGCTCTGGCTCAAACGAAAATCCAGACTATGGGGAGGCCCAGTGTCTGCCAATGTGAGATAAGGGCAGCACCGAGCCTATGGCGCCCTGCCCTGTACTGTTTAGAAAACGGAGTAGAGAGAAATGGCCGGGGTCAGGCCAGCAGCAGGATCGGTTTTAAGAAAGCTCTATTCCAGAAGAGGCCCCCTGATATGTGTAGAACAGGCCACTTTTGTTCTTTATTTACATTCTTGCTGGATTGGCTGGGATGAATTATGGAGTCTATTTTGGTTTGCAAAGGGGTTGATGAGGAGGTGGGCCAAGATGCAAGTGAAACCCCAGAAGCCTTGAGCTCCAGAAGCTATAGAATGTGAGAGTGTTCTCCTGAAAGAGGCAAGCAGTCTCTGCCAACATGGAAAACCAGGGTGAGAGTGTGCCTGGCCTCAGCAAGAGCATCAACGCCAGCTGGAGAGAGAAGGAAGAAAGGATCCAGAGCAAAGCTTTACAGGTGTTCCCTCCAACACTGTGGCTTCATTCATGCATAACATTTGAGTGTGAGGGAATAACACGCATGCTGTTTTAACAGTTACGGTTAATAACAACTGCAAAAGCTGTTTTAACAAATACAAAGAAGATATTGTGCCAGTGTCTCAAGATGAAACCTTGTCCTTAAAGGGCTCTTTGATGGACTCAAAAACCTCATCTCTTCAACCAAAGAGTGTATTAGTCATCTTAACATATTACTATCGCATCAGTGTAGGATACAATATCCACAGTGGTAAAGGCAAAGTCGTCAGTCAGGAGAGATACACCTCAAACTCACCGACTAAGAATCTTGCCAAAATGAAGATTTCAAAAATTCTTCACATGGATGAAATCCAAAAGAGGCTTTGGCAGCAAGATGTAAAACAAGGCAAAACTTTGTAAAAATACCAGTTAAGGACTAATCTATCATCAGGGGATTATGAGAATGGCCAAGAAAGTCTGGTACTGGCATCTGTTAAATTGAAATGTTTAGGCCTGCTGGCAAATGCACAGTGGCCTTGCTTCTATCAGGTATATTACAAAAACTTCCTCTTGTCTATCATAAGTTAACATCAATATTTCTGATTGTTATGTCCACGCAATGTCTTTGGTAAATTTGCATTTGTTTTATACTTTTAAATCAGGTACCAACAATTAGTAATTGCAGATGAAGGTAGGATTTAACAGGTAGAAGGTTTTTGTACTGCCCTTGAGCAACAAATTACCCATCTTTAAATGTAGATATGAATTGTCATGGGCAAACCCCATGACTTAAATCAGATTCAAACTGTTTGTTCATGTTAAAATGTTTGTCACCTGTGGGGCGTGTCTCTTCCTCTGACCAGGACCTGAACTGCCAAACCTGGCTGGAAGGTTCCACTTGTATAAATAGACGGGGGTTCCCGGGGGAAGAGACCAAGCGTGAGGTGGTGGCAGGGGTGTTTTATTCTGTTTGGGGAAATGGCTGTAGATAGGAAAGATAGTTTAAAATAAACTTAGAGATATTTTTAGGTAATATAGTAAATTGGAAGGCGTCTATCCTTGTAGGGGTTGGGTAACAGATAACTGATTGTCTATGGGAGTGGGCGAGTCCACCTTAATATAAGGGAGAATGCTGGAGCTCCAGGGGTATCTGTTACGAGGAGAGGAGGAGAGAGGTCTCAGTGCCTGTTTGGGACCCATAGTGACCGAGCCAAAAAGGGCCAGGGTTTTGGTTCCTTATGTCATCCATTTTTGTGGGTTTTTTTGTGTTTGTTCTGCCAATCATTGACGGAGGCACTGTAAATATCTGCCGGGACCTTCTATTATGAACTAAATGATTTCACATGGACGGTTAATCTTGCCTGAGACCCCTTCTTCCAGTTGCCTGGCTGATTGGCCAAACTTCACATGTATGGATACAATGTAGAGTATTTTATTGCCTACAATTTACCATTTAAAATATTCAATGAGTTATACTGAAACAGGTGGGTAGCGAAATGGTATTGTCATTCGAACAGGGTGCTTGAACTTTATAATTCTGTCATTTGTATGTATGAAGTAATAATGTACAAGTACATAAAGACCCTTACAACACTGAGGGATGATTTGTCATAATCATAATTATTCTATTTACATAAACAATTGTATGCAAAACTCTTGGACGGGCTGTACTATAATCGTCCCTTATGGCTGTGACACTGGGCCTTAATCAATCACCATCCTAATGAAAACTACACCCCAGTGGCTCTATATTGTTTGAAATGAAGGATGAAAATCCAATACTTTTTCTGTGTTCAGCTTCATCTTCTAGTCAGGGACAATTAAAATCAATCGGCATGACTTCAGACACTGCGGTGAGAAATGAGAAAAGTTTTGCAGTAAGCATTCATTTAAAACTGTGACCATAACAACTTAATAAGCAATGTCGTATAAATGCAGTGGACGGGGAACAAGTTGATGCATCTTACCATCGGAAAAACAAAAAAAAAAAATGTCACTAAAATGGTCCCTTTCTTAGTAGCTGAATTAGTCTCTCAGGGTGACAGCAAAAAACATAATTTGCAAGTCCACCATTCATATGCAGCGCCAAATCTAAACATCCGAAACAATCATTTTAATTATTTGGATTTGGTTTCCCTCTAAGAGCCTTTTACCCTTACAATCTCATACTAGGAGCTCAAGTATTAGAAGGAGGCAACTAGGGAGCAGCTCCTTTACCACAGTTTGCCTCTGGTTTTCTTTTGACAGGCGTGGTCATTTTCATATCTACAAGGACCATTAGGTAATTCATTTATGATGCTGGTATTATTCACAAGCCCTTTCATATTTCTGAAAATAAAGGTTTACCTAATAACAATTTGTTAGATGCTATAATGAACTCATGGAAATGAGAGTGTATCAAATCATTGTGTGTGTAGATGTCATGAGGTGAGTACGATTATGTGAAGCAAGTCAGATGTAGCGATATGTACGGGAGCATGTCAAAAGCAGGCAACAGCTGTTTGGATTTACCGTCCAAGGTAAAGTTCTCCGTCACATTTAATTTTTTAATCAGAACTTCATACACAGAACATGACTAAGAATCTGCAACCATGCTAGGGGCTCTGTGATCTTACTTTGGCTGCTGGCATGCGCACAGTCGCCAATTTGTACTAATGGCAAAAAGTCTGAGCCCGACTGCAATGTCATTGGTTTTGCAGGGATTTGGTCTAAAAACAAAGTGGACAAATTAAAGTTTTGAATTGATGAAAAATGATTAATTGCCTGAACCAAATTCCATGGTGATCCATCCAATTAATTTTCACTCTGCTGATGGCGCTAGATGAAAAGTCAGGGGATCACCAAAGGTATTAGAATCATCCTATATGAACCAATTTCTTGGCAATCAATCCAAAAGTTGATGTTTCAAACCTGGCCCAAAGTGGTGGACCAATCCTCCGTCAAATCATTTTCTCCTTAGGGCAGCTGTTTCAGCATATCCAGACACATATGTTCATGCCCTTTACAGTCCAGCATGTTATATGTAAACACTAGCAATGCAAGCATGCCAGGATATCACTTCTCGTATCACCTCTCTGCTACTGAAAAGCATACAAAACTCAAACATTTAATGTAATAATGAAACTTTATTATTAATATTGAGATGACAGTAACTGGACATACTGGGTTGTTTTGAAACTATGGCGTTTTATGCAAAACAATAAGGTCCAACATGGAGGAAGGCCCTGCAGATCAGGACCCAGAGTGCAGTGAGAGGAAAGACACTCATGGTCTGCTCCATACAGTCATTAACCTTTCTCCAGCAGGGAAGGCCGTGTGCTTTCTTCTTTCATTCTATTCACACAAACTTCATTAACAAGCTCCCTTTCATAGACTAATTCGTGTTTCAAATTTGCTCTTTATTCATTAGAAGCAGGTTTAACCTCACAAAGCACTTCTATTGTGTTTAGTTTGTATTAATATTACCCCATGTGAATGAATTAGCACAAAAACACACTGGCCAAGGCAGGCACTTCAAAAATGTATTGGCAAATAATTGAGTGAGCATGCAAACGCATTTGTGATCTTTCAGTCTAAAATAAAAGCTGGTGTCTCGCCTTGGATTTCTCTGCTGTTGGTGTTCCTAATTAACTCCTGTTTTCAGGGGGGATTTAAAATAGGCCAATGAAGAGACACGCTAAAGGGAGGGTTATAACAGCCTCCTCATCCAGTAAATTAACCTTGGCTGCCTTTTGCACCCAAAATGTAACAGGTTTCTAATCAATGTTTGGCTCCAGAACGCTATTCACAAGCTTAGGAAAGATGCTCAACATGTATTGTGCCTTGATAACAAAGTAGTTAGAGCGCAAGACACTTTTCACAGGACTCAAATGACCCGGTGGTGAAACAGCAGCTGACGGGCGGTCTGTAACATTTGGACACAGATGTAAGAAAAAGCACAGCAACAATGTACGGTCTGTCCCATCTTAAGGGATGCCTACAGTGAGTGAATCCCACTCAGTGGAGAAAGCCCATTTATCTAGAGGCATTCATTATCGATGGGGGGACTCTTCCGTTAGCTGCACCCCTCCTCTTTAATCTCTCACTGCAGTGTCCATTTGCACTAACAACACACAGTCATGCAAACAAACTTACATGTTAGATGTCACACTGGCATGTTTCTCAGAGGTGCTGCCTGAAGCCTTGTCTGTCAGTTAAGTGCAGATTTAGGAGGGCGGCATCCTTGCAAATACGGGCTTTGACTTTGAGGGAATATACATTATACTGATTCAGCAACAGGGATTTCACTTCCGCCCTCCTCTAATCACTAAGGTGTAATTAAACAAGACAATTATTCTCCAATCCAGAGAATCTCCTATCTTGCAATAATCATGGGTCAAAGAAGCATGTAACAGCCACAGCTGTGAACTTGTTTCTGTCTGCGACAGTATGTTCAATGTCGTTACTCGTCATACCCGATGAAGAGTAACGACATTATGCTTCATTTATGTACATCTATACCAATAGATGTACATAAATGAAGCATAGATGTCTGTCTTTAAGATGAAAGAGAAACTCGTCAAAGTTGCTTCCCCTCACACTCAACCATGAAATGACACTCTACTGATCACATCAAGACACTGGAAATATCTGTTCTACCCTGTCACACACACTGGTAGAAATTACCATATTAAACACTATCCTTCTATTCAATAGTCTAAATGAGTCAGTCTCATTTTGATGAGAGAGGACAGGAATATGAGCCATTTCTACCACGACTTAATTGGCAGTGTTTGACTAGCATCGCTGACACCAGGGAGAGAACAGTCAGTGCTGAGACACATGAGTAGGACTGTCAAGGAGACCGAGAGTCTGTCGTGGTCACCCATCTTTTTGTCTTGCACACAAATGCTAATAAATTTAAAAAGTGCAACTTGAAAATGTTATAGACCTGGCTTGTTTTAAGTGTGACTTCACAACAAAGTGTCCAGTCATGTTGAATTCAGTAAGAGGAGACTACAGGGTTGATGGATTAACAACTGTTTTCATGTTGCAGTGTGAATGTGAGAATATGAGTGCGTCTGGTTGCTTGTGTGCATATTTGTGTCCGTCAGTATATAACTTGATCCAGAGTCCCCCTACAAATGGAAATCTCACATGTAAGTAAGAATCATCTGTATCATTTGCTCTTATTGCTCTACCAACTTTAGCAGCAATTAAAGTTAAAAATTACAAACAAATGTAAGGTTCCATATAAAAACATATTTTAAAACTAATATTTTTACTAGCACACAAATATTAACGGTGTACTTGATTACAGTCCTTATAGCCCCAAAGAATCTTGAAAGACTAAGCTAAGTTTGTGACAGATAAGATCTTGATATGAGGACTCTTAATAATTATTAATCTGTAATTAATCTGGTCACTGAGCATGAAAACTGAAACCTATCAACAGCAACATAGCTTAAAAAAGTAAGCATTTGGTTTATGTAGTATTGTTTTTTTAAAGTGCCTGCTTTACTTTCAATAAGCAAGGTAATTTTATTAGAAAAAAATGAATATAAAGTGCATGCGTGTGTGTAAAAGCAACAGTGAGAGTGAGATTGAAGAGAGATAGCTTTACAGAGTGAGTACAGTAAGTTGAGAAGCGTGCAGCCAGACAAACATTTCCCAATTACCTTCCATGCAGGGTTTTCATTAAGTACTTCCACATAAGAGTCTGACTGGCTGCTCTTTGTCTCCACAGCCGTCTGGAGCTAATCAAATTCACAGGCCGTCTCAGAAGCCATCTCAGCCTCCCATTATCATTAATCTGGATGGCCATCTCATCGGCACCGTGGTTAACGAACAATGTTAGGGCTAGAAATTCAATTTTCTACAGTTAGCAATTGAATTGGTGATCAATTGTAGCATCTCAGAGATGAAGGATTGTCAAACCGGGGTCCTCCATTGTTCCATTATCGGAACGCTGAGATGAGCTCCTGAATCCCATTAATAAAGTGGCAATACAGCAGCTGTGCATCACCGACCAGCCAACACTGAAGCTGTTCTGTTATTTCCACTGTGGGAGGAAGAATGGGAATGACTAACCAAAACTACTTTTACAAGATGAAATGTAGCATATGGTGCTGCATAGAGTATGTAGTAACCAAGGAAGGAGGCCTACACCACAGACATGAGCTGATATTATATTACGTGGATAAGTGATATGAAAATATCAAATGCTGTGGGAGTGAAGGAGAAGAAGGGATACAATTTATGTTTGTTGTAGTGATGAGAACTTTCAGCAGAGTAGGGGAGTAACATGACAGGAGTAGAACATGCGATTGCATTTATTATCTGGAGTGGAATAATGAAAGGTAGAATTTCAGTAGCACAATCGCATTATAGTTACAGACCAGCTAAAACCAAGGCCCCATTATTTGTTCTATAGATTCAAATTTTAAACATTACTCATGCTATTGCCAGAAATATTATGCTGAAAAAAATACTTTCATAGCCCGTGCTACCCTTACATCTTATTCCTGTTTACACGTGCACAAACAGGGAGAGCACAGAGGATGCATACAAGACATGAGAGACAATGACATGAATGGGACGAGAAATGGCTGGGACTGTTGTGCCCCCTGTTGCCTGCCTTCTCTGTCCTTTTCTGTGTCTTAGAGCGGTGGGTGTGGCCGTGTCCTGACGAGACACTCCTGGCTCCTTCTCTAGCTGATTGTGGAGCGCAGCTGCATCCCATTCATCATCACCTTCGGCAGTACTATGGCCGGGCCAGCGCTCCACTCGCCGCCAGATCGACTCACCACCTCTGTGATCAATCCCTCACCTGTGTCCTGCTGTTACCTGGTTCACCTCCATCTGTTCCTCCGAGACCACTCCTCCTAGCCTCCCCCACTCCGATCCGTCGTCTCTGCTGTAGACCTACTCAGACCTGCCTGCCTGCCTTTTGAATTCAATAAAAAAAACAAAGCACCTAAACCCTGCGCTGACATGTGCTCTCCTTTCAGGTTCTTCCCCGGACGCCGGCCTAACAGGGATAGAAGTGATAACAAATGAAGGGTGCAGGTATCCAACATTCTTTTTAATTTGCTACAAGAAGTTACAATAAATTTTAAAAAGCACTTTTCCCAAGGAGCAATGGTTAATGTAATTCAATTTATTACACTTAAAGAGATGTAATACATTATACATGTAATGTTATACTTTAATGACCTTGGCAGTGTTGTTTTTCATGAAATTATACAAAAGTATGAAAAAGTACCGCATTTAAAAACTGCAATGCTCTGAGTTGTGAGTCTGACAACATCCAGTAAGTGGGTCTGGTCTCGTGAGCAGAGGGAATAGAATAGATGTGTGTTAGGGGAGCACCAGCCCTTTTCTCAATGCTGCATAAGCTACACTGTCTGACTGCAGTGGGGTCTATTGAGACAGAGTGCCTGCCAAAAGACCATAAGACTAATAGCATGCTGCCATTTCTGCTTATATTGTTACACCTGCCCCAAAGGATAGCTATAAGGCTATGAAATTACACCACAAGATGTGCCGTTGCGACATTTTGGCACAGTATGTAGCACAAACCGACATTAGCAACAAGTAGTGCACCAGACGTAAACTATTGCATGCTTAAAAACCCCAAGATTAAGATTTAAAAAGTCCTCAATGCATCAATCTTAACTGGGATTGTTTCATTTTTCCATTAACCTAAACATGCCATCAGAATAATTTACACGATATTTATGTCAACTTTAAAGTCTGATCAGGTGAAACTGAAATGCATGATTTGGGTTTCCAACAAAAATCCAAGCAAAACTACATTAATAAAGAGCACCACAGATTGTGAGTGTTGTCACTCTCACAAAGAAGCAACACATTTGATCATAGAGATGTTAACGCCTTGCGTTTTGAAAAATGACGATTAACACTGAATAATAGTGGCAAGTGAATGCTGACGAAGATGTAAAACAGATGAACAAGGTTTCACAGACAACTTGATCTCATCATGACAGACGTGCAACCAAAGAGAAAAGATGAACACAGATCCATGAAATACAACAACACGATGTTCCCAACACTGGTTTCCCTATATTGCCCAGTGACCCCCCCCCCCCACACCCTCAACTCTGCTTTCCATTCAACCCCTCAACTGTCCCAAAGGGGGGGGGGGTAGATATGAAAGCACTTATTTGTTGGCCTTTGTGCAGCGAACTGCTCTGTCTGTGCGCGTGCTGGAGCTGCTCACCAGCTCACCCGCATACTTGCGGTTGTTAGCACCCGTATCTTAGTAACAGCACAAGGCAAGCAACATTTGCAGAGTGTTGCAGATTATAACTGTAGATATAATTGAGGACGACAGATTCAAAGAAGAAAGTCTGCTGCCTAACTCAGAGAAAACTAAATAGTTAATAAAATGTAACAGAGCCGGTGAAAATAAAAGATTTTGCTAAGTTTATGCTTAGGTTGTGTTTAAGCTTCAGGTTAGAACAAAAAACAATGGTGCTATACAAAAAGGTGTACTTTCCTGCTTTATTTCTAGATGTGTGTGCTACATGAAAGGAGAATGGTTGCACCACCTGGGTATCCGTTTGCGTCAGCGTTCCCTTTATTGTACACTCTGACTGTCGTGTTCAGTTCCACCCATTTCCCGGGCTTTTGTTTTTGTTTTTTGAGCTTTGAGTTTGACACGGAAGATATAAAAAGGTATGGATGAATATGAAAAGCAGATGTGGCTGCCAACAAAATGGTGTCCTTTACTACAACATGTTTGTTTTTTGGGTACAGACAACTAACTCAAAAATTCTTAACTTCCAAAACTCCATTGTCGTCAATACATGACATGGATTTCACAATAGTAGTCATTTATAAAAAAAGGTTTGATATTTTAATTCAGGTGACAAAAATATGAAAAATCCATCTTGAATTTATTTTACCATATAATTTGATCTGATTCTCTGGAAGACAACACTAATATTATTTATAAAAAAAAGGGCCTGAATAAGTGTCAGTTGAGGAGAGAAGAAGATAAGACGGAAGCAGATGTCATTAGAGTATGAGGGGGATGTGGGCAGAGCCAGCAACTACACAGGACAGTGGCGTCCCTTCTCCTACTCTGTTGGACATAGACTAAGACCCCCTTCGAGGACACTGTGAACTGATCCTGATTATCCCAGTGGGCCTAATCTTCTAAGGCCGACACTGCCTGGCTGCCCCCCCAAAAAGACTCACTTCAGTGGACAGAGAATCCCAGACGCTGTGCCCCTAAACTGTGAAAACTCTCCTCAAAATGGGGACTGAGGAGAGAAAGACCCCAAATCCTCCCTCTTCCCCCCACACTCCCCATCGTCACACTTGGGAAAGCAAAGGAGCGCAGCCTCATCCTAGGAATCCTGCTCAATATCCTGGGATTAGCTGCGGCTCCTCTCAGCACCCCTTCTCTCCCTCCTGCTAAGGCTAATTCAGACTGAACTCGTCTGGTCAGGCCCATTGTAAAAGCCGCACCACACAAGAGAAACAATCAAATATACTAAACTTTAATCTCTTATGAGCTCATATCTCAGTCTCCCCTGCCTGCACTCAAATCCCATTGAGGAAGCGAGCCTGGGAGTTTGTTAAATACAACAGGCCACATCCAGGTATATACCCACACTCAGATATCAGGAAACACAGAGCCTGATACAGCATAATTATTCAGGAGGATCAATGAGCGAGCCCGAGCTCAAATGTGTCCTTCCGAGTTGCATTGCAAAGCAATTTGAAATGTAACCAAAGTCAATAGACAGGATTTTGTGTATGGTCATGATCCATATTCACCAATCAACAGTGAAAATGACACACATTCAGCTGCAGTTTGTAGGGTGGCTTCAGCAAAAGACGTCCCTTTAGTGAAACATGCAATTGTTTCCGCAACAGAGGTTTTGAAGCATCTGTGAAAGCCATAGGATGTGGGTCCAGCTGTAAAAATATGAGTGCGCCTGGGACTGCCACCCATGCAGAAAGCATTGTGTGTTTGTGTGTCCGAGTTAGTGAAAGACTGATCCCGTTGCTACCATCTCCATATCCTGTCACTACCCCCCTCCTTTCTACTTCTGCATACAGATACACATTCACTCTGTGAGGTCTAACACCAAGGACTGCAAAACATCACTCATGTGCTCATGTGGATACTCAGCGCTTCCCAGACACTCTGCTCTGTCACAAATACAATATATGCATTTTTATTTGGAGATCTCTGCTTCACCCATTTAAAAAGGTGCTCAGAGCTACAAAGAGATGAACAAAATTGATAGCTGCTTAGCCGAAATCACATTACCCTTTATGCTCCATCAAATTTTATTTTGCCTCAAAGGATGCCTCTTCGCCTCCTGGAAAGGAATCCTCCTTCTGAAATTATATTAGACTTGTGCAGTAGAGGTGAGAGGATCAAAACAACAATCGAGTGCAAATGCCTTTACAAGACATTGGCAACAGAAAAGCTGTTTGTCTAATGTTCATCTAATGGTCATCTCCTTCCCATTAACAATCATACTACAGACGTTACTGTAATGATCCACCGAGATTAAGTTGAGTTGTTTAGGTTTGACTGCCAGATCACCTCCATGGCTTGTGCAGCGCAAACATACAAACACTGTAGTTAAGGGAATGGGTGTCGATGAGGTTGCTTTTGGTATCGACCTGGCCTTCTATTGTTCCATAAAAGGCCTGTCCACTTTGAGGAGCACGCACAAAGCAGCTGTTAATTGGTGCTTTCCCAGGCGAGTGCCAAGCAGACATTCTCAGTCTAATGCGGAACCTGCAAAAAACTGTTTACTCCTATTGGCTTACATCCTGTTTTGCTGCCAGTCTCCTTCCTGTTACGGTGGTCTTGCAATGCAGTCATGATTGGCTTCAGAAACAAACAAACAAAAAAAAAAAAAAAAAAGAGTATAAATGCAGGTTCACGCACGATCTTCTACCCGTAAGATAAATCTGAAGACGTGGGAAATGAAGGAGGAAAGGAAAAAGACAGCTTAGTGGAATGGAAGAAGCAGAGGTACAGACCTCCCTCTCTGAAACTCAGAGTGAATTTTTGTACAGTGGCACATATGCAAATCTGGCCATTGGGAATACGCTCTGGCTCTACTGCGCCCTATTCTGATGATGCAGTTCGAGGCAGCGGAGGAGGAAATTGAGTTTAGTCAGATAGAGAAGCTGAGTTAACATGTGGCTTGAAGGAAAAGAAGAAGGAGTTACCTTGGTCCCGTGGGTAGAGAGGCAAAATCCTCAAGAAAATCGCATGAGGCATATAGGCCCTAAGAGACAGGGATGTGGAGCTCAGTGGATCGGACCATAATGACATTCAAATGTGTATTCCACTGGGTTGGAGGTGGTAGGAGAAATGTGGGATTTATAGTTTGAAGAACTGAAACTCGGGGGGTCAATGGTTTTAAACTTAACAATTCTATTTTTCCTGATCACCAACGCCACCTTTCTAATGAGAGCCCAAAACTGACTTTTCCCACTGCTACCTTCCCTGATGGATAGCTATCCTTGGAGGCCTTTATCTGCTGAACTTTACGATAATAGCTGCTAAAGGCAGACTGTCAGCTCCCTCTGACCTGAATCTGGACTTCAACCAGAGAAGAGACGAGGTAGAGTGGATGAAAATGCAGAAGAAAAAGAACGTGGGAGGAGGAGGGAGGGTGGTTGAGTAGAGAGGCCGAGAACTTCACTTCACTGTGAATGTGTGAAATCTCCCCTTGGGCACGGAGTTTTAACCGAGGACCGGCACATAGTAATGTGCAGTATTCAGCTCTACACTCTGTTCATTTCCTCTGCATGATTCATTACTACGCCGCCTTGACATACAAAGTAGGTACAAGCTTCTCTGGCACTGAAACCTCCCTAAAATTTGAAAACAAGGCCTGACAATTTGAGAGAAAGGGCACGCTCAGTAATGATGAGCAGGATATGACAGGTTTATGGGACAGGTAAAGAAAAATCTGACAGCATTTCCTCCTCTAAATAAGTTAATAAGTTGCCATGGGCAGTAACTGCCAGAGTAAAGCATTCAAGCAGATTGCTTCACCCACTTTACTTATTTATTTTTCATTTCAGTCTTTGTAACAGAATTACATATGGCTGTGTTTGAATAACAGTTAATCGATTAAACATTATATTTCTATTAAGGGTAGTTATGAAATTAAACTGTCACTGGATTAATAGCAAACATATTAGTCTGACCCTGATGTGAACATTACCCCCCAAAAGAACAACATGTAGCTGACAGCTTGTGGACCTAATCAGTAATGAGGACTCTGCCTGTGTTCTGATTGGAATATGCCCCCTCTGAGCCGCGTAATCCTGCTTCAGTTGATATCATTCACTTGTGTCGCTCTCCCTCTGATGAATGAGTGGACACCAACTGTCACTGTCTGAATGTAAATTATTTTCAAACCAATTAGTCACACAGTTCTTGTTCAGCTCGGTATATATCACAGCGGATAAAATCCTCCTTGTATACAGACACCTTCCACTTGGCTTTAAGATGTTTTTTTTTGCTTGTTAGGTTAACAATAACAGTGATGAGGTGAGCATCACAAACAACAAGAGTCGACTGCTTCACACAAATAACACCTTGTGGAGAAAACTATTAATAAGTTGCTCTATCCCTAGGTCTATGAATAAGATTTCAAAGGTTGTTTGACTTTCTTGATTGTTGGCTCCATCAAGATGCACAAAATGGAACCTTAGATTTACCTACTGTAATAACATAATCAAAATAATCTTACACCGAGTGAGGGAGTAGGACTCTTAATGGTGTACTTAAGATATGAGAGGCCGAGCTTAAGGTGCAGCAAATTGTCCAATTTGTATTCGGCATCCCATACTGTATATATAGTAGATAATGGAGGGCCTTCGACGTGATCATTACATGATCTTTAATGTAATATCTGGCACAACTCCGCTGTGGTTAGACTGTCATGGACATTATGCATTTTTTATTGTGTTTCCTCTTCGCGTCTCCCAGTTTCTGTCAAGAGTAGAAGAGTATTTTCTGCAGCGAGGAATGTACATCCAAAAGTGTTGTGGAAATAAAAAGGTGTAGACTGAGGACAAATCATTCTTTTTGTTATTTACACATTTGAAAAAATATAAAGATGCAATGTATCATTTTGTAAGGGGATGTGAAGGAGAATTGCCTAAAAACCCTCCAGGGCTTGAGAAGTGGCATTCTCCAGGCAGCATATTACAGGAAATAATTAAAACAAGAATACACAATGTTTGTATCTATCAATCATTTGACAGTAAAGGAAAAAAAACAGTTTAACATAGTACTTGACCATAAATACCCCTTTGTTAGAAGTCATGGTGAAGTAGTCATGGTTATGAGAACACTCATTCATAATACATGCAATTATCCACAAACACCATCCTTAACAGACTAAGAGCATACGCTCATGCGATATGGCTTAGAGTTTCCATAAGCCAAGAAAATAACACAATGGCAAAAAAGGAAAAAACAAGCAATAATCATAATAGTTCTTTAAACTCATATGGCAAGGAAAATATCGGTTGGGCCCAGCTTATATAGGCAGTCCATTGGTCCATCAAATTGATTGGTTAGAAGAACTGATTTGAGGGCTCTTTTGAACGGCAAAGAAGACAAATTCAGAAAATGGAAGAGGCAGAGAATTCCATACTTTTGACCCTCGGCAGAATCTACTAAATTGTGATCGGGAAGTACGAGAATGAGAGGGTTTATTTAAGGAGACAAGAGCTACGTGTGGAATAAGTATGAGATTGATGATTGTATGCAAATATGTCATGGAAAAAGTGGGAAGGGCTTTATTTAAAAGAAAACTATGAACAAACAAACCAATCTGGAGATGGTTTGCTTGATAAACACCGTGGACACCTAATTGAAGAGGAATGTCTTTCCTGTACGCAACTTATTATTCCTAGTGATCTTTTCTGAAGATGGTATATGGGCACAAGTTTGGTCTGATGAGTACTAGCCCAAGCTATATTACAATAATCAATATTCCCATAAACCACTGAATAATATGACATAGTGGCTACCTCAGTGTTGATGAAGTGACAGGTTTTGCTTAGTATACCAATACTCTTGGCCATTTTTGTAGTTATGGCCCTGATTTGAGGTTTCCAAGATAACCATTCATCAGTCAGAACACCAAGGAATCGTGTATCACATGATTTGTTATGAGGATGTTATCTGTTACAATTTTAAGGCCAAAACAGATTAAGCTCGTTTTTTAATATTAAGTGACCAAATAGACATATTATTAAGTTATTCATTTAAGGCCTTAATTATGGCGTGGCGTCTTTCATCATGACCACTAAAAAACAGCTGGGAGGTAGAATAAAAGCAAACAATTGCTCACCCTGTTTGCACAGTGCTCAGGACACATACTGTATGTTTAATTGCTTACATTAGGGTCATTTTTCTTTCTACTAAAAGGCTGCAGAGAGACATTATGACAGAAAGTGAGCCTATGACCTTTGGATTATCCATCAGGTAAACCCACACACTCTTTTCAAAAACACTTGCCACATCCTACCATACCTTTACTCCTTCTCATCAGGCCATACATGTCTTGAAGTTCTCACAACGTACCAGAAGAAACACCCAGAGCTCTACACAGCATTAAGCATTATACAGATAATATTAAGCTCTGAGTTACAAGTGGAGGGGTTAGCTTTTCAGGTGAGGAATTAAGTGAAAATAACTAAAATACTAAGTCCATTTACAGTTATAGCATATGCTCATATATGTGCAACACTATGGCTGTTATTTGTGCTATGGGCTCCAAATGATAAATGTGATACATGGTTGTAGTGTTTTCAGCTTTGGAGTTCAATTCAGGGGTTCAGATGTGTGCGAGTGGAAACATGCTCTTGAAAAGAAAAAAAAACCCATCCAATTTCTCAACCAATCAGAAAGGTTTCCGATTATGATATGGTGGTTGATGTCTTATAGCTACCTCTGCCACAAAGATTGAGAAGATCTGCTAGTCTTTCGTGTCATGTTACTCAAAGGCTACATTGGTGGTGCTGCCTGCCTGCCTCAGCTCAACCCAGACACTCACACCAAGACTGTGGTTCCGCTTTATGGTTTGTGTGAAGGCAGAGAACCAAAACAACTATGCCCATTCTTGCGCTAAAAAAGGCCAGCTAAAGTAAAAAGCAAAACATCTCCTTGATGGAAAGCGTGCGATTTATTGACGGCCTTTAGAATCACCTTTTCAGATGCTGGATCATCAGAGCATTAACATCACATGTGCATGAGCTTTTATGGGTCCTCATCCATTACTCCCGATTTACATTCCACAGCTAACACAGTGCTGTAACCAGAGCTGTGTGGATGCCTGTTCTTCACATGCAGCCAATAATATGGGTGGGAAGGGGCTAATCAACATAGAGCAGGACAGGACCTACGTGTTTGTGCCAGGTCATTTACCAGTGACATCTAGACCCTTTTCCAGAATGTGTAAAAATCCTAAAACATAAATAATACATAAATAAAGACAAGTCATTTTGCAGCTTGGCACCAAAACGGGAAAAGTGGAAAGATAGCAACTAAATAAAATATGATTAACAGAGAAGAAAATTGAATTCATATTTTAGCACCCAGTCTGTGCTGAATTCTTACACACTTCCATTTAAAACTTGTCTGCACTTGCCTAAATTTCTACTGCATGGATAAGCTGATATTTCAAGCTTGTATGAGGTCCATATATGCATGTTTACTTATAAGAAACTATGGGGAGTAGGTGTTTGTGTGCAGAGTGTGGGTGGGGAAGCATCAAAAAGGCCAAATGAAGCACTTCCAGTACCACCAAGAGATTAGGCAGCCGACTCTAGCTTCAAGATATCACTATTGATTTCCCTTTCTTTCTCCCATTTCTCACTCTGTGAAAAAATAACTTCATTACTGTTATAACTGACTCATTGCTGCAGAGAGAAAGAAGCCATATATTTTCAAGACAACCCATCTGAGAAATGCCTTTTCATATGACATACAGCATATTGTCTAGCTAATAACCGCAACACAGCTATTTGTTTCGTGGCTGACTAGGCCTATATGCCTTTATACACACGGTGCACAGATATTAGTTTGCTGAAAAAATGATGTGTTCAGATGTAATATCATTCAGATGTATGACAATCTAGTTTTCACATTGCCATTAGTATCACTTTTGAAAATATTTAATAGAATAAGAAGACATATGCCCTGTCACGCCCGTAACAGTATTCAATTTTGCCTTTTAGGGACAAATTGAGTTTTTTATTTTTACTCCATTCACTCTTCATGCTAACCTTGGACTTAAATTTCTTATCAGGGCAAGTCAAATTTAATTAGAGCTCACTCTTTCAAACCTGAAAGTCACGGCTGATTGCTCGGCCTCCCTCTTGGTCCATTTGTCTTGAACCATCTTGGACATCTATGCCTAGTATGCACCAAACAACAAAGGAGAGGGCCCAGGGAAAGCCGGGTAGTTCTGCTTCAACACTCCCTCCAACACTACACTACATTTAGATTTAATATTTCATAGAAAGTGTTCATGATTAATGGAGGGATTTTGGAAGGAGGGACATTTAAATTGTTCCCTATCCCACAGCAGAGTCACCTACTCCAGACAAGCCTCTTCCATCTCTCTATTATATAAGCTTTACATAACGTGAGCCAAAGAGTGTTTTGAGATATTTTTTCTCAAGTATTCTGACAAATCAAATGTGGCAGCTTTGGGTGAAAATGAGGAAAAACTGTCATCTAACTCAGTTATTCGTGCCTGCAACTTTTCTAACTTTGCCATCCAACAAGTCTGAGGTAGACCAAGAGGCACAGACCTGGAAAGTATGATCATCAAAAAGGTGCCATCTATAATTACAAACAGCTAAACAACAAATAGAGAATTTAACTTATGTTTAGGGACAAAATCTGTTTATGTACAAGGCAATGCATCCATCCACCTCTGATTATTATTAATTCTTTTTATGTTAAGCTAAACTAAGTCACTTCCTTGGGTGCTTGCGCCAAATTCCATTGAGAAACTAATTAAACAATTTTAACTTCATCATCAAGAAATCAAGTATATTTGAAGTCATCAATCACCTACTTTTGAATTTAAGCATGGCAGACATGTTCTTACACAGCTTATTTCCATGTGTATGTGGCGTGATTAATACATACACTTGACAAATATTGTGAATTAGGGAAATGCATTAATTATTACCTGAGAATTTAACAGGTGCCAAATATGCACAAGAAACTAATGATGCCAGATGGTGCAAAATTTAACAGCAGGCTATTCTCATTACTCTGCACAGAAAATCAGACCTTTCAGACAAAAGAGCAGTAGAATGAGGGAAGTATGTGGTAGTGCTCTACCTGCTGATTGAAGCTGATGTTAGCATAGAGTCAGGTAATAGGATCAGACTGCCCAGGCGTCAGAGTGCCTGCAATTTCCCTCCTGGGATAGTCAACAAACGGCCTCCTACAATTACGGTGCTGAGAGGCAGAAGACACAAGACATATTTCGGTCTCATTAACACCTGCTGTCTCCTCGCGTCTTTATTACCAAATGTGCCTTAAAACACTGTCTCCTGTCATACCAGTTCCTCCAGAGAAAAGCTCAGTGAGTGCAGTTTCCAATCTTTTCATACTGTGCTGAAGATTGTAAGCCATTGAGAATCCTGTAGGATTCTGGCGATTGAGGAACTTACACTTAAATTTAAATGCATATAAAAATGAGTGTACACAATGATTTAGGTTTATATAAAATAAGTTTAAAAAGGATGAACCCACAGATGAGTAAGGTATTAGGCAAATAAGGGCACTGTGTAAAAAGTGTGGCAGCATGATGTAAATGTTCAAGATCAATCTAGATCATGAGCAAATCCTCAAAAAGACCACTGGAAAGACATTTTTTATAGGTACCGAATTTCAGCTTGTTAAAACACATACCAGAAATCATGTCATTTCAATTAAAGCAAATGGGGGTATTTATAGATGGTGGTAGGACTTTGCCAGCTCATACAACATGCAAGACTTTCCCTTGTCTGCAGTTTACACCATTTGACTGTGGTTGCTTCACTGCTAAAACACCACACATTACTGTCAGTCTTGGTTTGATGCACTTCGTGAGAAAAGTATGTCATAAATACATGAAATTGAAACTATCCTCACATCTGTGATGCGTCTATACCATAAGCCCCAGAAGTCATTTTACTTTGATCTTTGGCATCTCACTGAACTGAAAAAACATATTTTCAGTTTTAAAACGTTAAATTGAGTAGAGATGCTAAAAGCTTGTTCTATTTTAGCAGTAAGAAAAGAGAAAAGAGAAAAATTAAGTAAGTGAGGTAAATATACAGTTAGGTCCATAAGTATTTGGACAGTGGCAAACATTTTGTACTTTTGCCTCTGTACACCAAGATGTACATCAAGATGTGATTGAAGACTTTCAGCTTTATTTCAAGGGATTCAACAAAATGATCACATTAACCATTTAGGAATTACAGCAATTTTTATACAAAGTCCCCCATGTTCAGAGGCTCAAAAGTAATTGGACAACTGACTGACAAGCTGTTTCATGGCCAGGTGCTGCCTGTTCCTTTGTTATTTAATTACAAACTAAGCAGAGTTGATTCCAAGTGTTGAATATGCATTTGGTAGCTGTTCATGGGAAGCCTCAATATGTAATACAAAGAGGTGTCGATGCAAGTGAAGGAGGCCATCATTAGGCTGAGAAAACAAAACAAAACCAATCAAACAGAGAGCAGAAACCTTCGGAGTGGCCAAATCAACAATTTGATACATTCCTAAAAAGAAAAAATGCACTGGCGAGCTCAGAAACACCAAAAGGCCTGGGAGACCACGCAAGACAACTAAAGTGGATGATCGCAGAATTCTTTCCTGGGTGAATAAAAACCCCTTCACAACATCTAGCAAAGTCAAGAATGCTCTCGAGGAGGTAGGGATATCCTTATCAAAGTCTACAATCAAGCAACGCCTTCATGAATGTAAATACACAGGGTTTACCACAAGCTGCAAACTGCTGGTAACGCTCAAGAACAGAAAGGCCAGATTAGAGTTTGACAGAAAACATCTAAAGAAGCCTGGCCGATTCTGGAACAAGATTTTTCGGACAGATGAAACCAAGATTAACTTATACCAGAATGATGGGAAGAGAAGAATACGGAGAAAGAAAGGAACGGCTCATGATCCAAAGCACACCACATCTGTCAAACATGGTGGAGGTAGTGTTATGGCATCGGCATGTATGGCTGCCAGTGGAGCTGGGTCACTGCTGTTTATTGATAATGTGACTGCTGATGGAAGTAGCAGGATGGATTCTGAAGTGTACAGGACTAAACTATCTGCTCTGATTCAGCCAAATGCTGCAAAACCAATGGATAATGACCCAAAACATACTGCAAAAGCAACCCAAAAGCTTCTCAAGGCAAAGAAATGGAATATTCTTCAATGGCTGAGTCAGTCACCCCAACCCATTTGAGCAGTTTTTCACACACTGAAGACAAAACTGAAGGCAAAGACCCACAAACAAGCAGCAACTGAAGGCAGCTGCAGTAAAAGCCTGGCAAAGCATCTCAGAGGAGGAAACTCAGCATTTAGTGATGTCCATGGGTTCCAGACTTCAGGCAGTCAATGACTGCAAAGTATTTTCAACCAAGTACAAAAAATAATCCTCATATTCATAATTAGTTTATCCAATTACTTTTGAGCCTATGAAAATGGAGGACTTTGTATAAAAATGGCTGTAATTCCTAAACTGTTAGTGAGATTTTTGTCAAACCCCTTGAATTAAAGATGAAAGTCTATTTTTCAATCACATCTTGATTGCTTCGTTTCAAATCCATTGTGATGTGTACAGAGGCAAAAGTACAAAACTTGTCACTGTTCAAATACTTATGGACCTAACTGTACATATTACATTAATCCCATAAGTTTAAATTGACAACTAAATGCTAGAAATAATGCAAACAATATGTGGATGAAGTGGAAAAGCCAGATTTGTCGTCAACATATATTCCTTTGGTAATTTACTTACCACAGATGTTCTCAAAAGTGCGATGTTACAACAATACACATGTGGTGTTGTCCATCCACTGTGTAATTTAAAACAAGTTGAAAAGATACACAATAACAAAATTGATTGATTAGTAAATTAGTTTGCTCACCATTTTGGCCATAGCAGATTTTATAACTACAGGGCATAGAACTCCACTGGACCAGACAGTAATGCTGTCCTCTGTGTGATGCACCGACTCCTTAGCGAGCCAATTTGATAGTGGAATCATTTGAAAAACAGCATGCGAGTGCAGGTTGCTCGGGACGCCCGGGATGCCTTTAACTAAATCATGTTGTAATGTATCACATCATATTTCATCACATCTCTCTGAGCAATAGCTGGATTGAAACTTATTGAGTCCTTACAAGTTGCCTTTCCAGGTATCCATTTGAGAATATGAACTGAGACACAAACTGAGACAATCTAATAATGTGTAATATACAACAGAATTTATGTGGTCAAAAGAGCAACAAAAAATGTTTAACTACTTCCTGCGCTACTACAATATTTATACTAGCAGACATTACATTACCGCATGTTCAGGTCATCAGCAGGCACAGGAGATTCAGGTTCCGTCAACACTTGGCTGTTGAATTAACTCGTGGTTCAATAAAGCAATGTTATTTCCCCTTAAATAGTTATTACGAGAATGTCTCTCAAATAGAGATAGAGTCCCAGCTAATATAAAATACCTTTTAGTAAGCTGGAAGGTTTGTAATGAAAACCTTGTGGAGTTGCATCAGTCAGGCAGGTCAATAAGGCCTGTCTCAAGCCATTACCCAATAAGAGTAAGATGTGTCAGGGTTCAACGTGGCCGGCTCAGACTCATCCTTTGTCCCTTAGCCAGAGGAAAAGTCATGGCGATTAAATCCAGTAAAAAATCCAACCTACAGTATGAGCTCACATGAAGCAATTTTAGCTTCAATTTTGTGTCACTTTAAAGCTGAATTAATGTTCTATGTTATCAGATGAACAAATTTAGCAAAGGGCAGACGGTCAATTTACGGATATACCAAAAGAGCATATCCCTCACAGATTAAAGATCAGAATTCTCTGTGCATGTAAATATAGCTATCAATGATTAAAACAGTTTCTGGGGAGACTCAAGAAAGCAGAAAATGAGCTCTCTCATCTGCACCTGCTGCAGATCTTATAATCAAGGAGCAATCAGTATAAACCCTGCGTCAACCTCCACCTCCCTGCTGTCACCACAGTCATGCCCATCCAGCTGACTACTAGGGAACACAAAACGGAAGCCTGGAGCTTTTGGCATTGGCAGCACCGAACCATGTGCTGTCTTTACACATATGAGCTATTTGTGTTCATTCTGGTTTTGACTGTCCAATCCACAGCGAAAGTGTAAACGGTGAGCTTCAAAAACAGCACCACTATGATTTGAAGGGATTTGGGGTCTTACTCCAGGACATTAAAGCAAAGCAAACACTTGCCGATATGAACCCAGGTCTCCCGTCTCACTTCACCCATTCTAAGCTAATGAAGTTTTTTTACAAAAATTATGAATTATCTAATTAGCTCTCACCATTAAGAGTAAATTAATGGCTAAACTAAGTATCTAAGAATAGCGCCTTAGAATTAAAGGGGAAAGAACAATCTATAGACGGGCAATGTTTCAAACTAAATTGGGTCACAGAGCTCGAATTCCTCAGTAAAGGTCTGTACCGTTCCTGTAACCCAAGGAAGGGTGCATTAGTGATTTAACAAGACCCATCATTGTTTCAAATTAAAGATCCAAGCAGATAAACAAGCATTTGCAATTATCAACTGAAGCCAATTACAGCTCTTATAAGAGCAAAATCTGATATTACAAAACATAATAAAGCAATTACAAAGATAGAATAGGACAAAATTAATTTTCACTAGAACTGTAGACTCTTCCATGACCAAACCAGGATTTAATCTTGGCGGAGAGAAAAAGTACATTCTTAAAAACATCCAAATAAAAGTCAGAGTAGAGAGATTTCATTTTCTCAACACATTAAAAAGATCTGAGATTATCTAGTATGCCATTTTCTTCTTAGACTATTTTGTTCCAATATAAAAAGGCATAGTGGAGAAAGAAGCACAAGAGTCAGAGACTGTAAATGCACTTCTGAGAGAAGGAGGCAAATTAACGCGTTTCAAATTGAATGCAAATATATGCAGAATCCTTTTATCAGCCGTTACTTGGTTTTTTTCCTAAACCTTTGGTCTTTTAGAAACTGCAGGCGGACAAACAGCAAGCTTGTTTAAAATTCATGAAACATTTATTTAATTCACCGGGCAGGGACCTTTCCTGACAACCTTTTACTTTTCCCCACTCGAGCTCTGCTAGTCTGACATTCGTCAGCACCACATTGGACATGATGCATGTTCCATGACAGATTACTCTCCGGCATCATTCACATCGCTCTCTTGGGTCGGCTTTGATCAGGGGGATAAGCCTAAGCATCACCCAGATCATACACACTTCGCGCTGAACACCACTGACATAAGTGATGGACAAATTGTGACAGAGGAGTACCACACACATGAATGTAGAAGCCAACAAACATATACATGCATACACACACACACACACACACACACAAGTCACGGGGGCATTTGTGTTGACGACACCGTAAAGGAAGCTGGCAGCTACAAACAGCATGCAGACTTTAACATACCAAGATGAAATCCATTGGTGGCCTGTATTTTGGAGAAGTGGGCCCAGTGCCCGAATGGTAACTGGTTTGATCCCAGACGGGAGGGATAAATCTGGGAAAGGATTACCACTATTGTTCACTTAACCCCCAAACTGCTCAGCGGACAACCAACACTGTTGTTTTACTTTGCTGCTTCCAGGTGTGAATGTGTAAAGCTGTGTCAGAGTGGAGCCGGGTGTTGCTAAAAAGAGCATTAGTGCTCAGGGATCTAAATGAATATGGTTACAAATTGTTGACTTAAAACATTACATTTTACTACCAAAACACACAGGGAAACTGATATTTAAATTTACAAATGCATGCTGTAAGATATATAGTATGTTACTGGTGGAAGTCAAAAAAGCTCTTTTGACTTGTGCATTGTTTGCACAGACTCTTTCCTTGTGATGCCAGTCATGCTAGACAGGGTGTTTGAGCAGGCCACGGCCGTCAGTCCACATGCTTGAGGGTCCAGCCTCCCACAAATCCTCCGATTCTTCTTCCCATCTCCATTTTCTGCCCTGTGCTGTAGCGTGACTCGGACTCAGCCCATCGCTTTCACAGCCCATCTCATTCCCAGCTACTGGTTGAGCCGGAGCCCATCTGTCCATGGAGATGCTCTGCTATGTGAATGACGAGGAGATGCAGTGAGACGCACTGAACTACTCAATGAGGAGGAGCTTCTTTGAAATCCTCCAGGTTCTTTTCTTTAAGTCCAGGCTATATTAAAGTCCATCTACGCCCTCTGTGACTTCCCTCCTCCCTTGTGCACTAACCCTCTTACTTCCCCTTCGGGTTTTCCGAGCTGCTTGCCCTTCCATGCGCCCCTCCTCTGTAAAGAAGAGATGCTATATTGCAATTCCCTGAAGATGTGGTCAGTGCTTTCAGACTATGGGTGGCATTTATTCAGGGTACAGGGCATCCTCAGTTATTTTTGCAGATTTGGTTAAGATGCTTCTCCCTGGCCATATGGCTTCGGGAACAAAAAAGATGTTGAGGTAAATGCAGAGATGAACTTAAAGTATTTACAGACACCCAACTCATCCATAGTTTGACCCCAATGTCACTAGCTTTCTGTAAAACACAAATACCACTTAAGGTACCTGAGGAAATAAAGAGGGTATTTAACCCAGAGCGTTGAGCAGATTTCAGCCATCTGTTTTGAAGAGCTTAACCTCAGACAGTCCTCCACTGTCTGGATGTGTTTGGTGACAAGAAGAAAACCAAACAAGAGCGCTCACTCAGGGAACAATGAGGCATATCCAGCTCTTGCTTCAATCTTTGCTTAGTGCATTTACTAGAGATGAGCCATATGTCTCAAAATTCCTGTTTCACTTTGTACTGAATAGGGGTGAACAGGCCATCTGGAGTAGTGGGAGTTTCCCTGGTGACTCAACCTGAGGGGCTTCCAGTGACAACAGCAAAACAGCAAGCTAGTTCCATACAGGCGTGTGCAAGTCAGGGTTATAAATTCATTGCATCTGATGCTTCAGCTTTACTTTGCTACATTTTCTTTTCATAATGTATGCAGATCTGAAAACAGCAGACTGATTGGGTAGTGCAGTATTGCAAAAGTGATCACGTCAAGAAATGAGCCTAATGTCGCCCTGTACACAAAGGGGTAAATGTGATGAGTTTTCTGTGACCCCCAACATACAAAATTGTACGTATTCACAGGGCGTATGTACACCAATCAGCCATAACATTATGACCACCTGCCTAATACTGTATAGGTCCCTCTTTTGCCACCAAAACAGCTCTTGACCTACTGAGGCATGGACTCCACTAGGCCTCAATGAGCCTTGGTCGCCCATGACCCTGTCGCCGATTCACTGGTTTTCCTTCCTTGGGCCACTTTTGGTAGCTACTGACCAATACAGACCGGGAACACCCCACAAGCGCTGCAATTTTGAAGATGCTCTGACCCAGTCATCTAGCCATCACAATTTGGCCCTTGTCAAGTCGCTCACATCTTTAAGCTTGCCCATTTTTCCTGCTCCAACACAACAATTTCGAGGACAAAATGTGCACTTTCTGCCTAATATATCCCCCCCGCTGACAGGTGCCATTGTAACAAGATAATCAATGTTCTTCACTTCACCTGTCAGTGGTCATAATGTTATGGCTGATGGGGAATGCGTCATCCCTTCAACATCCCAACTTCATTAGATTCTTTTTGAAATAGGCAATTTCTCCAATACGACTGCATGCTGGTTATGATGAGCCCATCTGGGTTATATTTCCAGGGCTGTGTTTTTATTATCCTCGTTTGTCACTGACAATGGTAAGATGACTAGAGGAAAGTAATTTGAGTGTGTCTTTATACTCACACCCTCCAATAATAACTGTCCTGAAATTGAAAAGGCTTTGAAGTTATAAAATATCAAAAATGTATTAGTCATTACCATCTTTTACCATCTTATACCACCATCCACACCACTGAAAAAAAAACAAAAGAAACAAAACAAGCTGCACTCTACAATGGTGACATATTTTGGGGACTGTTGACAGGTGTCAAAGGGATTGTGTGAGATAGTCATAGTGAAGTGAGGGATTACACCGTATTACTTTCTGAATAATTTTTCAGAGCCAATAGCAGTCTAGTGAAGGCGCGTTAGTCTGCTGTGGCCAGACCCCATCTGCACCAACAGCGGCTTAGTTCCACAGAGTTCAGTCCCTTTTCTGGCCAAAAGGAAAACCTGGCCTACCATGTCACAGTCCATCAGAAACCTGAAATTTGGCCATCCACCCCTGCTAATGAAACCGGCTCCCTATCCATGCCACACCACCTCTGGCCCGCGACCAAAGCAGACAGCCGTGTTCATTATGAGGGAGAGAAAGCACCCTAATGTCAAGACCTGCCATGCGAAAAGACAGCTGAGGCTAGCTTAAAGAGATGGGGAGCCTGCTATTTTTCCTCAATTTCAGAACGGTCTACAGCCTAGGGGACATAATAGTCATGCATTTGATGTCCTATGCACCTTTCTCTCACCCAGTACAGATAGAAAAAAAGAAACATCACTTTTTTGTCTTGCTTTTATTTATTCTCCCTGTATACTTATACATGAATATTGCAACACAGTATTTGTTAGATCTACAGTTTGTGGGCTGTGACTTTGACCATTGCTCTCCCATAACACTGCACTGCTCATAATGCTGGCAAACAAGGCATTTAAGCTTTTGTTGTTGTTTTCCTCATTGTATGTCACTCTAGATAAGTGTTTCCGCTAAATGCCAGAAGTGTAAATTTTCATTTTGCCGCTCATCCACAATACAATACACCGATCCTCAGGCGTAAATGGAAGTCAATGTTTATACACTGTCCATTTTCCAAGCTCTCCAGAGAACAAATTGGTCACATAATGACTTCTGTTTGGCACACATAGCTAGATTAAAGCAAACTTGTCATGCATTTAGGCTAGATAGCATGAAAGCACAAAAGGATGTTCCATCTACCCGAGTGTCAGATCAGGCTGATAAAATGGAAAAATTGGCAGCTTTGAAAGGTGGAATATTGACTCTGGTCAAATTGCTCTGATTAATTGATTATAGCACTCTGTTGTGATTCAGTGATAAGTGAAGTGGATATTGAGCACACAATCTGTGATCTTGGCTGATTGACTAGAAGACAGTGGATTCATTAGATTAGGTGAGTTGTTGTGAACAGAGATGAAAAAGAGCTCAATTTCAGTTTATGATGAGCCACTAGCCGACAATCTCAGGGATTTATTACCAAGTCATTTTAACATGTTGATACGTTATATAGAAAACTACATGAATCTCGTACTGCGATTGAGAATGACTGCAATAAAAACAATATATCTGAAAGGAGCCCTCAGTGGTTTATAATGAGGTTGCCTGGATCTTAGACATCCCCTCTGTCCAGGCTTTCAATGCATGTTGACAGCCACAATACAAGTTGTAATAGCTAAGCATTCAGGGATCAAATTAATTCACCCCTCATGAAAACTTTATGAATATACTCTGAGGAACTGAATATAAATGTGCATAATGTGTAGAGTTAATACGCAGTGGAGGCAGACAGATACATCAGAGTACAAATATTGTTAGAATATTTGCCTTTTTTTGCATATTGTCCTATTATAAATGGGATTAGATCATATACATTGCTAAAAAAAGCAAACAGCTACTGTATTTTAACTGGTGCTAAAGGATGAAAGTGTGTTAACTGTTAAAGCAAAGACAGAAAAATTTGCCTGTCCATGGCAGGTAACGCACAAATCTTATCTTTAAAGTAAATGGCAAATTGAGTTTTGCTTTGCTTCCCATAAACCAAAGTGAGATTACAATATAAAAAAAAAGGATTGCCTCCACTAAAATGGACCTTACCAGTCTACCTTTTCCACCAGAATAGCAGATATTCTTATTCTAGTTATCTAAACTTTATTGTTTATCATCACAAGATTTTCTATATCCACACATATTTTTGTACAAAAATAATCCAACTGCAATAATTTTGTCAGAGTGGCACCACAGGGGAAAAATTCTTGGAAATATGCAATTTAATTGAAGTCTGGTGGATTCATTATCATGCACGGCAGAGTTTCTACAATACTTAGGATGCTCACGTATGCCTACAATTATGTCATGTTTATAATAGCAACTGGGATATGAATAAAGTTCATATCCCAGTTGCTAGAAGCCTGAACATAAGAGCTGGGTTATTATCTGGTATATTGAGGCGTGTAAACACTTTAGCCCAATTACTGTTTTATGATAAGCACAATTTGATTTCCATGGTAATATTCAGACAACGTTTTTCACTCATGTACAGGAATACCGTATGTTCGAAACAGATCCTTACTAGCTATCCCAAATATATAGAGCAAACAAAAAAAAATAAGATTCCAATGAAGGCAGTCTTGCTCCCTTAAGTTGCAGCTTTTGTAAAATATACAGATCGAATATACAGGACGTCACCTAATTCACTTCAGGGAACTCCATATGAAATTAAACGTGTACATAGCCATCAGTTTTTTGCTTTAAAGCTAAGAATTATACTAAAAATGCAAAACAGTTTCACTGAGAAATGTAATGGATTGAGGAGGAGGGCAGCTTTTTATTTCTCCATGCGGCTGAATTACTCTGGGGAGAAAGAGTAAAATGAGTTATGGAGCATTAACCTCTTCATTCACAATTATCCCTCGGCCCCTCTCTCTCTTTCCATCTGCCTATCTCGCTCTCTCAGTCTTGTATTACACATCACTTAATGGCACCATACTGACCAACACTCCCTGGAGAAGCCCTCTGTCAGCCAAGTGCCTGATTGTATTTTTCACAACACCCCTCTCAATCCTAAGAGAGGGGTAAAGAAGCACCTTGATGATATCACCGATATTCGGTTTCAGAGAAGTCATCGCTCACCGTGAGAGGGGCAGGGGATGGAGGTGGGTGAGGAGAGGGGGACGAAGCTGATAAGAATCTCTTTGTCTCAGAGTGATGACCTGCACTGCCAGGTCAACATCCTGAGGAGCTAACTGGTGTGAGGTATTTTTTCAACCTTGGAAAGGTGTTGAGACATTGAAGGGTGGTGTGGAGAGAGCTATTGAGTTACTGTGATGGGGAGGGCTGAGGTGCATGTTTGCTTGATGGCCTGAGGCATTTGTAAGGCAATAAGAGGGCCAGCAGCACTCGTCTTTCTCCCACCGGTGTCTGGTCTGTATCACAAGCGTGTGACACCTGCCCTCTCACAACTGACTCCAAGACAACGGTTAAGGACTGACGTTGATCCAAATGTCAGTCTTCACATGTAACACCACCACTAACACTGGGATAAAGATGCTGGGATATAATACCTGAAAGGTTGATCAATTTATAATAACAGTGAGAAGAAAAGAAGCAAGAAACAGCTAAATGTTAGGAGGTAGTTACACACTGAAATGGGAACTTGGGCTAATGACACTAGCAATTACAAGACTACACTTTATGGATTCATACGGTTTGCTGCTTTTGCTGGAGTACAGCAATACCATCAAACTGATAACTAGTTATGCTTTTATTGCACCAAAAGCCAATAATATAAGAATTATAAAGACTTCACTGTCTTGGCTATCCATTTCAAGTCGCTGTAATAAAACCTCTTTACCAAAGTCATTTCAGTCGCTGTCTCATAGCAGCCAACTAATTGGGAAAACTGATGAGCTCCGTTAGCTTCCAAGTAAGCCCTTTTGTTCTACCTGCTTGCTAATTCCTTGCGAGTCTCCATCTTTGTCCACTCAAAGCTAATTCAGCACTTCTCAGGCATATGACCTCCTGATGACCTCCCAGTGGTAACGAGAAAGATGTAGTGAAACCTTGTGATGTGGCTGGAAACCTGACCATGTCTCCTGTAACCTTTGGGTACTTCCTGCGTTGTTTAAGTCAGAAAGGGCCCATACAGTATGGAGGCTAAAGCTCTTTGGCAAGTTATGAAAAGAGGCTTATTTTTCATATCCAGTTTCACAATACACTGAGCACTGATGTTTTTCACATTTTATTCATTAGTGTAATTGGTATATAGTGTTTTTGTAAAACAATTCTTTTTAAAAACACCCTGCCTTAAGAAGCAGCTAACCATAAAAGAATTTCATTAGTTTGGATTGACAAAGCCCTTCAAAGTTTTTCAAGGTCTGATGCCGTTTCTGTTTTTCTACCCCGACAAAAACAGCTCAGGGACAAAATCTGCATATTTGACATGCAAATAGTAAAATTAAAAGATTTCAATTACTGACACAAAACTGGCCATCTTTGAATTTAGCCTAAAAGCACTTTTAATAGCATCACCCTTTTAAAACCCACTACTACTTGCACACCAATATTGCTGCTCATCACTTGTAAATGCAAGTAAAGTCAAGTGAGGAGTGACAGGGTTGATCAACACAATATAAACAGAACGGCACCAAGGCTCCCCATCATGAACATGTAAACAGCACATGAAACGAGCATAGCATTGAAAGTCCTGTGTGGAATGGAGCAGTTAGTAGACACCAGTAGGTATTTACTTGATCTTTTTACAGTAGTGCTCTCGCTTTAATTGCTGTCTGAATAATAAAGCACCGGAACATTCTTCGTGCTCTCTGATCAGTCTGACATATTGGCTAATGAAATAAAAGCTTCAACGTTCTCTCAAGCTTTGTTGCCATCTTTTTTTGGGCCATAAAAGAAAGTTGGTGAAATGTGCAATGATAAACACCCATAAAGCCCTGTCTCATTTTACTGAGAGGCCATTATGGTACCATCCTGAGAGGTGCTTTCATTCTCTGACAGTTAGTCAGATTCTTCTCATCTATAAAACATCCAGGTTACATTGGGAGGTAGCTGTAAACTGCCAGTTTGCTCATTCAGTAATGTCTGGGGAGGGTAGCTATCAGGCATTCATCTTCCGCCTCCTGGCCTCTTGCTGTGGCCCTGACTGGGAGGACACTGCCTCATAAATGTACAAATGAATGGGTAAAATCTCCCGTCGCGCCACCACTACTACAACAAATGGTTTTATTAGCACTGCCACCGCTGGAAATGCTTCATATTGAATGCTTTTCGCTTCCCATGCTCTGGAAGATTAAAAAATTATATCACATTTGTCAAAAAGAGATTTGCCACCACGCAGTAGTGTCTTGAAGGACAAGCCTGTATATTAAATTATTCAGGCCTGAAGGCTGGTTATTTTGCAAGATGGTGAATTTGGTACTAAAAAGACTGGTAGAAAACAAAATCCTCCATTTGTACTATCCAATCTTCATTTGTAGCATCCAATGTGCTCATAGTTAGGTTTGAATTAATTAACAATTAGCCTAACTTTGCTCTATTCAGGTTGTCGACTTCATGTACCGTGCCCGTGGGACACATAGTCACAGACCCAGAAAACTTTGCTAATTGAAAAAGTACACGGCATCAACTATACAGCCATCTATCTTGCCTTTGTGCAATAACAATGCAATCAAAAGGTAAGTGCATGGAAGAATATGTTTATCGCTAATTGCAAGCGAGTGCATTTCCCTAATGAGAGCCCAGACGTGACCTTAATGTTTGCCTATGTGCAAAACATCATGTGTGAATGAATGTGTGCTTACTGGCCTCTGTCTGTTGGTGTGAAATGCCAACATATTCTTTTGTTTTGATTTTTAACATAACTTTTAACCCACAAAGCTGTTTTTACAGATCAGGGGAGAGGAAGGGAAATTAATAAAACTAAGAATGGAGGCAGGTGTGGTGCATTCTCTCATTCACCATTTGGCAGCATAAAGCACAGGCCTGTTGTCTTTTATGATGATTACTGTCCATGCACACGGGCTTTCAAGACCTCTCCATCAACTCTCTGGTTGCAGGAACCTGGAAATGAGTCTGAAAAACAATGTGTGCACATGTATCTTCACCCTCCACACACCTAACAACCTTCTCTGAAAGAAGGACATGCCTCAGACAAGGCTTTTTAGTACATTTCTCAGAGGAAGAAGCAGAGATAGATTTGAGAGTAGGGATTAAAGTGAAAACAAAATTCCAACCAGGCTACTCGTATATGAAAACAGCCCTGTTCCCTTTAAGAAACAAAGCAAGACAGAAATACACAAGATAAAAGTAAAAGGTTTTGTTGATTTTTACTGAGGATTACCATAAATTATAAGTCACAGCTATCAAAGCGCTGTACGATTTCACCCATCATTTAAGGGTCTTCAAGGAAAGCAGGATATTAGATGGAGGAAGGGCTTTAAATCCAACAACCATTACTGTACTCAACATCATATTACTTGTTTGCCACTGCTCATTTCAAGCCTGCCTGCAGCTACATAGCTCTGGGTCAAATGAAAACGAACAGGAGAATGTTAGATAGGGTCAGAAGGCACAGCACAAACAGAGGTCTGTTTGACCTTAACTGACAAAAAAAAAAGCCATGAATAAATGAGGGATTTCACCTGGCATTGCTCGTTCAACGGTTTCTTTCGATGACATACAAGATAATGGAAATTTAATAATATTGAGTAATATTGTCAATATAGTCAATGATGCTGCCTGGAGATTTGAGGAATTTCAATAGTAACTCAAGTTGAGAAATAAAAAAAATAAAACCACTCATCCTTGTCAGTGTTCTGTTGGCATTAACTGCTTCTCCCAACAGTTTGTTAAATAATCTTATAACACAGCAAAAGTATAATTTACCAATATGCACATTGAAAAAAAAATACTTGTCAAGCTAATTAAATGCCATACTCGATACCAGGCATTTCTTGTCTTAGCCCCCAAAACAGGAAAGAAACTGTCATAAATAGAGTGTTAGCATCTAAATATGTTGACAAACCACAGCAGACGGCTGTGATTGAGATGCCAGCTGGTGTTTAGAGTGAAAGCCTAAACCTAGTTTACCATAATGAAGCGCTCAGAGGGAGGCAATGCACTCCTCATGCCATGGTGTTTTACTTGGCTTCTTAAAGCTTCCAAACCTGAAACATACACACATGGATTTTTGGGACAAACACAAGATCTCCGTGGTCGCTACTACAAAGTGGCACTGGGTGTGTTTGCACAGCTTGAGAGAACTCCGCTAAACAAATGATTGACAATTTGATGCCAACTTGCTAGTCTAACAAAACAACAACAACAAAAAAATCTTCGTTTTGGGGTGCCAAATTGTCTGAGGATGGGTAAACATAATTTTGCCCTCTCTGTTGGACATGGTTTATTTGTTTGTTTATAGCTTTCTTCTTCAGGAGAGAAAGTCTGTTCCAAGACAGTTAGAATAAAATAAAAAAAAACTTGCATTAAAATGGGCTAATTATTGCAAACAGCAAGCATTATAATATCTCTTCCAAAGTGATGGTGCCCTGAAACTCACCGCCCTTAATGACAACATCCCATAACTTTGTTTCACATTTTGAATCTAGGCTGTACTGACTTGCCACAAAGGGACAGTGGACTTAACTCATTGTTTTGAATCACATCAATTGTCTGCCATCTGTCAGCTTCAACTTGCCTCTAAACTCTGACTGTTGTGTCTTGGCCACGTCAGGTCTACTTTATCATAGACAGAGTGTAAGACACCCAAAGCCAAGCCTCTCATTAAACCCCCCCGTCAGTCAGTCAAACTCTTCTTCGCTTCTTACAGCAAGTTTTTATTTTATTAAGCATTCACAAGATCAGCAAAATGCCAAAAAGATCCTGCGTCCCAGGACACAAAATCCAGTTGTCTGGTTTTTCATACTTGGAAATCCCAAAACAGAATCGCACAGAAGACTTCAGACTTTAAACTAGCCGCTGCCTCAGGCAAACTGTGGTATCCTGCTTCTTCGCACACCATAAATGTGGGCTATGTTACAATTTATTAATGGTAAAAATAAGCAGTGTTCATCTATAAGTTATGTTATTTCATGCCTCTTTCCTTTATGCTGTCAGTCACCTCTAATACTATCTACTGTAAACTCTGCCTCTTTGCTTACAACACATCACATGTGTGCCTTTAAGAGTCGATGTTGATGGATACATTTCATAGAAATGGAAGAGCATCTGTTCTGAATGCACCCCAAAAATTAGGTGTTGATTGTGGCATGGCCCGTTTAGAAAATAGATTAACCAAGGACTAAGCAACAATTATCTTTTTGTATCAGACATTTTGACCTCACTTTGCCGTTTTCAATTTAAAATTTTGTTAAATTATAGATTCCTCTTTCAACACATTTTGCTCACAAAGAATCAATGGACGAAGCATCATGCAGTACAAAATCATCAATGAAGACACTGCCTGACCTTCTGCTTCTCATGCCTCTCCACTCATTTCAGCAGCACATGCAGCATTAATTGGCACGCAGTTAATCAAGTTATCTATTAAATGGAAATCACTGTGTGGCTGTTTTCGGACTCAACTCCGATAGCATACTAGTGTTACCATGTAATGTGTAACACTTACAGAAACAATTATCAGACGTTACCATGTCCACATTACCCTGCTTAGTCTGCAGTGACATCAAATATTGAATGATTTCTGTTCACATATTCAAGACAATGTATCCCAAAGGCCACAAAGCTACATTAAGAAATGCAGGACTTATAATAGGTATAACAATGTAATGCAGCCCACTACAACAACTGTGCAATATAATCTTTGGGACCATTTTTAATGGTCAGTTTTTCTAGACAGTGTCAGATATGGTTGTTTGTCCTGCCACATAGTTACATTGAGAAGTGTTTGTATTGTTTTGTCCAGAACATTTACATGCGTTAGTGGACACAATATGAGCAATGCCTCTGAATATAATTCAATCAAATACATCAACAATAGTGCCAAATTTGCACTATTGCAGTGAGTTTCTGTTGGATGTATTAAGACTAGAAACTGGAAACTTGGTACTTGAACATTGTGCTGTGTAATTGGCAAATATGCCCACAGTAAGAAGAGCTCTTGAAATGTGATGACTCCATTACTTCAGTAATCCATAATATAATTCAAGTGACTGATTTCTCACTCTCACACACACACACACAAATATTGCCTTCTGTGTTGAAGAGACTTTCAGTATGTGACTAGTAGTTCTACTTGTGGAAGCGGGGACAACCTCAAGTAGGATAAAGGAAGAAAAGGAGGGAAGATGTCAGAGTAGGTATTTTTGCAATATACAAGTTCAGAAGGCAGTCAAGTTTAATAAATCTCCTAAATTTGTTTACCTGCTCTGTAACAATGTTGTGGTGTAATGTGGTGCAAGGCATTGCACCAGATGGTAAGCTCTGAAAAGTTAAACACAAGATGGGTAGAATGTTTTGTCCTGTGATTTGTATTGTTTCAGAGAGAGCGTTCTATTTATATTTGTGAGTAGTTCAGAAAGTACAGAGAGCTGTAAGAGACTGCAGTCAGTAGTAAATTATGATACTTACAAGTGAGGGGAGGTAATACTCTCTCCCAGGCATAAACTGTGATATGGAATGATATCTTGGTGTAGTGTAGTGGATTGTGGATGCAGTGATGACTAATTGTGTGACTAATTAAATGCCCATGCCCCAACTTGCAGCTATAAATGTGGAAAGAGTGCCAGCAAAAACAAGTATCTTATTGTAACTATCCCTAAAATTAGAATTAGTCTTGCATTCTGAAAATGAGGCTACCACATAAATGCATTCAAAAGCTGTATTCATACAAACAATTACACATTGAATGCAAGGTTTTATAATTCATTCCATCCTTTTATACAGGAGGCCATTTGTCAACCTCTCAACCCTGCACCTCCCTTGAGCTGCAGTTGTCAATAATAGAAATAAACAATTAAAGTCAGTGAAAACAGAAGAGACAAACAAGTTCATTAGAGCAGAGATTCAAAAAAATGTTTACTTAAAAAGCAATAACCTATATCATGGTGTTAAATGCTACAGTAATACTACTACTTTGTCATTTTTCTTTTTAGGTTTGACAACAAGGCTTTTTAGCCACGACTGAATGGTTTTCCAATGCCAGTAAGTCACTCATAACTCTGCCCTCCCTTGTTGTGCTGTAAAAGAAAGATGTGACAAAAGAGTACAAGTGGAGTAGGAAAGATGAGAAAATCAGGAGTGTCTTAAAATGCCAACAGTGTATTTTGTTGGGGGCTAGATAGGAAGTTGTAAAAGATAAAAAATATTGGCAGCTGATGGAGCAATTGCTGAATCATTTCTGTTAATGAAATACCTTACTAACCGGCAGATATACTTATGTGTAACCTGAATATACGTCGACATATATAATCAATATGTTTATGCAATGAGGCTGTGAAAGCCAAGTTTACATGATTTTTCATTAGCAAGCAAAAATATAAACTATAATGACAAACATTTTGGGCCACCTACACATTACACCTACAGGAGCTTTAATGACATCCCATTCCAAATTCATAGGCATTAATATGAAGTTGGTCGTCCCCCCCCCCCTTTGCAGCTATAAGAGCTTCCACCCTTCTCGAAAGAGTTTCTACAAGATTTTGGAGCGTGTCTGTGGGAATTTCTGCAGAATAACTGCAGAGTTCCAAACCAGCTCTGCCATTAATGTCAGCACCAAAACTGTGCGCCGGGAGCTTCATGGCATGGGTTTCCATGGCTGAGTAGTCTGCCACTTCGTAGCTGTGGTTCCTAAATGTTTCCACTTTGCAATAATACCACTTGTATTCGTGGAATATCTAGGAGAGAAGAAATTTCACGAACTGACTTGTTGCAACAGTGGCATCCTATTACAGTACCACGTTCGAATTCAATGAGCTCTTTAGAACGACCCATTCTTTCACAAATGTTTGTCACGGCAGACTGCACGGCTAGGGGCTTGATTGTATGCACCTATGGCAATGGGACTGAATGAAACACCTGAATTCAATGATGAAGAGGAGTGGCCCAATACTTTTGTCCATACAGTATAGTGTATGTATTAGCCAACAATAACATCTGTGATCTTGCCTTGTGTCCATTTGGACTTAAAGTCGCAACAATATCCTGTGATTAAAGGGGCAATTAAAGGAGTAATTGTGCCTACTGGCCAAAAGAGTGGCCAGTAAGAAGCCAACTTGTTCAGTCTTTTCCACCACTCGTCAAGACACCCACTACGACATGATAAACGCACCTATATCAAGTGTAATGTGATGCGTTTCATCAACAACGTGGCACAGCCCCTGGGGGACTCTGGCGGCTGGAGGATGGCCATGTGGTGCCTGATTATCCCGGGAACATGGGAAATTAAATCTGCTGAGAGTACTCTGCCTGTCATAACTTCTTTCTCTCCCTTTCTTCTTATTCTTTCCCCTCACCTGGGAGCTTTTCAAAGTATATCTATTAATATACAGTGTCTCTGCACCTTGTCTTCATGTTTGTCTAAGTGGCACAACCCATGACAAAAAAAACAAAACCTCAAATGACAAACAGGATTTTCTCCTTAACTCTACTTTTTCCTCTTCCACATTCATCCACAGCAAATTATGTTCTTATAAATTAATCAACACCTGCTAACGGCAGGAGAGGCAAGAAAAAGAGGATGAAGGATCGCTATCTTGGTGCCCATATCAAAGAAAAGACTGGGTGGAAGCTGCTTAGGAGCCGACTATTTACAACAGCCTGAGTTTCAGCCACTCCAGATATAATTAGCTTCACCATCATGCTGAAGCGCAAAATAATAACGCGGTAACCTAGATATAGAATTTTGTACAGGGAGACTTCACTGCACGGCAGACAAGATATGCTTTAATTAATCTGTGTATAAATCTATTGTATGTTCTATGTGTTTTATGCCGTTCTTGCCATCTCTCACCCTATTTATCTTTCTTTCCATCATTCCCTCCATAACATAATGTGATATTGTAGTCCTGGTGGGGCCTCTGTTGTAAAAGAGAACCAAGATCCTAACCCTGGTTAAATAAATTGAATAAAGAAAACTGAATACAACTGAACAGAATTGGAGCTTTGGTTCTGTGTTGAGGGAGTTTTTCACCAGTGTCTACACACTGCAGACAAAACCCAAATGCCCCCAAGAGTATTAGAAAATCTGCTCCATCACAAGGGCTGTGTAGTCTTTGCCTTATTGCAAACGTTAATCTGCTTTATTTGTGCATGGAGGGTGAACAAAGATTCTATTAAAGAGATTAAATTGTTTCCATAGCCAACTGAAGCATCAAAGGCCAACCAAATTGCAGCCCCTTACTTGAGTGGGTTTCACTAAAGTCACTTATTTGTCTATTTCATCATGCTAATGGCAGAAGCCATCATCCCATTATAGCTCCACAGCTGAGCGGGGTTAAACAAATGCAGTTTGTTTGAGGTCGCACTACATACAAGTCAGGTCTTGCTGCGCTCCCCCTGCACATCACAACAAATCATCAGCTTGTCTATAACTAAATATCAGCAGCCCTCTGAACCTTGCTGCATTAAACATCTCTTCAGTCATTGACACTCAAGAAATAAGCGTTCCCTTTTCAGCCTCCTCTTGTTCTCCTCATTAGAAATACCTTCCCACTCTGGTTTTAGGTTGACCCATGAAGGTAGATTTTATTTCACTTTGTTCTTCTGGGGGAGTTTGTTACACAGTATGAAATGTCAAACATTTGACAGAATATTCTCACTATGCTAGGCCTTGTTACCCTAATAACGGTCTTAAATAACCAACTGAAGAAATAAAATCATTCAGCATGCAGTACCTTCTCCTAACAAAGTCTGCAAGAAACAGTGTTGAGATCATTTTGTCATAAATGAGCTCAAATTGGTCCTGCTTTTGCAAAAACTGATGGAGTTCATTAGTACTCACTGTTTGCAGGGTAGTTACATCAAACAAGGCCTTGTAAGCTGTAAGACCTTTCAAAATAATAACTCCATCATGCCTAATAGGCTCACATCTCCCAGACATTTCACATAAAGCTTACCGTTCATCATAGCCAACAGAACCAAGCCTAGTTTCCATTACCATTCCGCTGAACGAAGGTCTTTGTCTATAATGGGTGCACATTCCCTAAGCCCTACAATAACCATGCAATCACTTGTGTCAACAGAAGGGAAATCCATTTCATCAGGACGTCCAGTCAGTGCTTCATTACCATACAGGAGGCCAACAACTGTGTAGCCACGTAGCCCCTGAGAGCTGCTGCGGATTGCTGGAGTTCATTGCATTTGCCGAGAGAGTATTTTCATTATGACTGTACAATACAGAGCATGTTCAATTAAAACATCATCACAGGTCAGTTCATCAAAATGACATATTGCACCATACCAGTTCTCCAAAACCATAACATGAAACTGCGTGTTTCTGAGTGATGGTAATAATTCAAATTCCTGTGACACATAGAAAGATTGCTTTTCTATTTCAGTAACTCATCTTAATCTCTGCCACTATTGTGGAAGTTTATAAGACATGGTGAGATGCAGAATTGTTTAGTTCCCGTACGTCTAAAAAGCGCTGACTGCCAGCATGGTTTCCTCGAGACAGTCTAATTTCTATTAGTGAGCATTCTTCTTGAAGGTCAGGGCCATTACAATTAAGCACTTTCTGTCAATGTCGTCTAGCTGATTGTTTCCCAACAAGCATTACAACAAATGTTCTTCTCACATTTTTTGTACTTTTTGCAAGGTTTCAAAAGCTGTTTTTCTGTACCTTATTTGTTTTAATCTTAATGGCTGCAGTTGTTATGAACTAGGTTCATTATAGAAGATGGAAAAGGTCTCTTCCATGATTCTACCTTAGGGTGATTTTCTAGGATAATGTGTGCATTTCTGGTTTGGTACTGCTAGTGCCGCCATAAAAAATAATTTGGGTATCAGTCTAAAAATATTGAATCCATAGACTTCTCCAGTACAATATTTTTCATATTTTAACATATCGCTGATGGCTGTCACACATTGTATTATGTCAAGCAGCAGACACCTACAGTATGTCGAGCTTAATGTTAATTTTAAAAATGTCTACACACTCAAAAAGATGAATTACCTATAATGTTAAAATTCAGCCCCTATGTTTGTTAGACAAGACTAAACTGTGATAGAAGGATAAAGTAAATTAAAAAAATGCAAATATTACTTTTAAATAAATATATTGTTGTCCATCTTAGTATTATTTAACAGTTATTATTTATACATAGCTAATTTACAATAAAGCTAATTTCAATAAGAATTTGGATAGATTTAATGTTCAATCCATCTATTATCTATACCACTTATCCTCAGAGGGTTGCAGGGGGGGGTGGAGCCGATCCCAGCTGGCATTGGGCAAGATCATTTTCAATATACAGTATATTATAAAGTATATTTTCTGAAGAAAAAGATGGAAATAGTTCCAGTGAATTTTTTAAATTACCCTGTTAGATTAGAACATTAAGCAAAATACCTAACATACACATACATGCATATGCCCCATTTCAATGCAACAATTGCTGTTGCAAAAGAATACAATTTTGCATGCCACCATTACAAAGACATGCAACTTTCAAAGAGTCTGACTCTGAACAGTCAGAGACCCGTTGCAGACAAATTTCCACATTGAAAGCTGGATATTCCCAAACGCACATATATATTTGCGGATGGATATATCATTCCTAATAAAATAATGATAAATAAAATAATTTTCGGGGTTGCTTCAAAAAAGGAAGAAAAAAATAATGCTAGATATCCTAAATACCACAGTGCATTTTGTCCTCACATTTTCTGAATTCATTTCTATTCTGACGAACCCTGCTTTACAGTTTAAACAACAAAATTAACTGAATGAACACTAAGCTGTTAAACTCCTTAATTAAGTCTACAAATAAGAAGAAGAAAAGATGCCCTGGTGTTAACTGAACACTTTGCTTCATTTAGATTTAGGATGAACCTTGGATTAGAGAAAACATTGGCATGGATTTTTCCAGTTAACCACATTGACTGAATGCTTCTGAGCATCATGATTGTTCTTACATACACTGTTGAAATGTTTCAGCTAACTCTTTTAAAAAAAATTTTAGAGCAATAGTTTGAAACATCAGTTATTTTAAAATGCATTCAAAGTGGCCAGTTGAGAGCTACCTTTATGAACATGGCCCCTGGTTCCAAAGCTTTGACAGAAACTTGTACATGCTCACAAATATTGAATGAACTGCCCTGGGTTATAGGAATTGTATTCTCGTTCAAAAGCTATTCCGCAAACATCACAGTCTTTCATTTCAGTTGCTTATATAGAGTGATTTGTCTGCTTAGCAAACAGAGAAATAGTGAGGAGGACACAATTTCATATCCCCATTAAGCACTGATGTTCTAGTCATAGTTGGATTGTGTTATTTCTGCTACAATGCGACTATATATTCGGGATGCCATGCCTTTATTTTAACCACTGCATTCCCTCTGAGAAAACTCAGACTGGGATGCTAAAGCATAAAATAATAAAATGGAGTGTTTGGTGAAAGAAAATGACAACCCTCAAAGAAAATCCCCTCCCCAAAATGTGCATTTATATTCCTTTACTTACTTGTAACATTATGTTGCTCATTACCTGCTCCATTACCAATACCTGGCCATTTTACATAGGCCGCCACTATGAAAATCCGTGCCACTGCAGGCCTGTAACCAAGTAGCTCATCAGCATTTCTGCTAAGGTGCACACTTTTCTGGGCTCTCAGTGCACATGGCTTGCATTTGTTTCCGAAAAAGTTTACAGTAGTTGCTGGACGAGAGATCAACTGAAACAAACCGAAACTATAATGAGAGGCCTGAGAAAACCATGGGGAGAACAGAAACAGGGAGAATGAACTGGTGTTCAAAGAGGGGTATTGTGAAGACCAGTGAATCGCCTGCTGACGACCATGCAGGGCACACTGCTGACTGTTTCTCTGCACAATCCCCAGGCAGTCAGGGGATGATTTCTCCAAACCTCTCCTTTCACCCGTGCTTCACTCTGTCAGTACAGAGCTAGTCTCAGCCAGCATCTCCCCACATTCTCTTACAGATAAAAGAACTCACTCACTGTTATGTGCATACAACTACACAACTGCACACATGCTGCTTCTCCACCACAGCTAAAAAAGTGCACAGCCCCACTCTCACTTCTATGCTAATAGAGTGCAATATCTGAAACCTTGTACTGAGCTCCAAAATCAGAATCTCTTGTTTCATTTCCTTCCAAAGATGTGTTTCAATTTCCAAAAACAGCACAATATTGGACATTTTTCAATGCTATTGGAGACGCAGAAGCTGAAAATATGTATGATGCCTTGGAACTTCCAGTTGTCACCTCAAACAGTTCCAAATAAACATCTGTGAAGGGGAAGAAGACGAGATTTATCCATCTGAAATGCAGAACCAGCCCAGTCATCCCACTTCTCAAACTTAACTATTATCAGAGATGTCAGTGATACTTGGGTGGAGCCACAGTGCCCCCTACAGATCAACAGATACATAAGCTTTATGTGCACTGCATCCACTCATCTGTTGGTATGCCTGCCATGTTGCCTGGTAAATAAAAGCGTTACTTGCTTCATACGGCTATGAAGCATTTTATTAATCTGCTTACACACACGCACACATTCAGAGGAAGGCATTTACATACTGTATGTGTAGGGGTGGGATGCGAGTCATATTGCAATCCCCATCTCCCAAATATCTACTCCGAAAGTATTACGTTTCATGCTTTTTGTAAAAACAAAATTAAGATTTTTGCTAAGCCCATTCTTAAACCAGTACAATACTTATGACATTACAATTTTCAACAATGTACTGTAAATGCTTATATTGTTTTGCTACTTATTTTCTTTTTCATACTCTGTATTACTATTAGCAAAAATCTTCAAGTTGCGTGGTGCAAGAACAAAAGGTGGTGAGAGGCGCTTTCCCCATCGTCCCATCAGAATAGCCTCTCAATTACCGGCAGGCCTGATGGATGAGATCTGGCGGGTGTGCAGCATGAGGCAGGGTGTTTGAAATGTTTGTTTCAGGAGCAGAGGCGAGAGGAAGAGGGTAGGAAGAAAAACAGGGATGCAAACAGTGACTTTCTGACCTTGACAACAATGACTTAAGTTCTCTGTCCACTGGGGAACAAGTGAAGACCTCACCTGAATGACGGACCTCTTCGTGAGTACTGGCAACTGTCTCCAAAGACAGAGAGTTGTCAGTTTCAAACATCACCGTGTGCGTGCGCGCGCGTCTCAAGTGTTTGTGTTAGAGAGAGAAGGAGGTGTGGGCTGGGTCACAAAATGCGTGACTGGGGAGGCTCGGTCTCCCAAACACTCAATGCGGTCATAGACCATTAGCAGTCCAAGCAATGGGAGACATTTCTCTAAGTGCCAGCCGGATATACACTGACAGCATAGATTCCCATGATTACTTTCTATTAGCCACACCTCGTGAAAAATTATTTCTATCTGGCCATGCTGGCACCTCCTAGGCCACAGGGATTAGGTAAACAACGTTGATGACCAAACGCTGATGCAGGCTGCAAGGCTGTTCACAATCTGGACACAGGGAGGGGAAAATTTGAGCTGAAATCGGAAGGAGGGGAGGCTCGCCAGCTGGTTTGTCACCTCAGGTCACATTTACACCCTGATGGCAGGGAAAACCCTGTCCTTGTGCTGTATCTCTCTCAGAGCTGATACGATTAACTGGACCTTTTAACAGGACCCAATGCAAGCCACTCACCAGAGTCATTTCACTGTTCAACAGAGCAGCAAGTTCTCTCAGCCAGGGACATTGATTTTCATTCTTGGTGTGACAGTGCAACAATCACAAGTTTGCTCAAGAAGTTACCAGCCCTCTGCCATGGTTTCTAATGTACACTGTGTGTCTGTGTGTGCGCGTGCGTGTGTCTGTGCATAAGTATCCTTGTGTAATTGCATGAATACGCAACTGGCAGCAGGGTGAAAGAGAGAACAGAGAGTGAGAGACCCTGAATTGCAGTCATATTGCTGGGAGCATGGCTGCATCACTCAGCGAGGTTATGGCACAGGGTGCGAATCTGCAGAGAGACAGATAGACACGTCGAGCCAGACTCTCCAGGGGCCGAGTGTGTTGTGCAGCACAACCATGGTCTGACAGAAAATCTAATGAAGACTCTACGCTGTCAAGAACCCCAAACAGTAGGAAGCAGAACCAAAAGCCATAGGCTTTATCAATCACTAAGGGAAATGCAAAGTAAAGTGAATTATAAATTTGACACCATTCTTTTGCATGTCATGCCACAGTTGGGTGTTAGTTTGTATGGGTGTATTGTTGAGACAACCTATTCAGTAACAGTGAAGAAAATGTCCCCACTCCAATAGTAATGTGTCCCAACAGCATTTTAGACAGATGCAGTGAAATACGGATTTGGATAGAAAATACATTTCACAAGAGTTTTGGCTTTCACGAAGAAAGCCAAAGAAGAATATGTTGTCATATATTACAAGTGGACCTTTAAAAAGAACCCCAAAGTTGGGAAAAGCGACAATGAAAAGTCTGTCTATAGACCAAGAGCTCAGCGAGATAATAAAAGTGCCACATCTACTTTTCATTCTGGAAAGCCTTCTGCTTTGCAGGCTAAAATATTACCCAAGCACTCAGAGAGTCATCATTCCCTTATAAATAAGGCAGTGCTCTCCATTAAGGCTTGTGACTCAGAGAAGCATATAATATTCTCTGGACATTACACACCATTATCCTGCACTGTTGCAGTGCTGCTACAACTCTAGGTTTTCATTAAGCAAGAAAGAATGAACCACACCCACCCTGAAAAGAAAGTAACCCTCAGAGAGAAACAGTTATCTTCTTTGGATATACTACGTTGCTTATAATATCAGCTCAGTTTTTGATTGGGTTTTTTTTCCTCTTGCTTGCAGCTGTTGTTTTTCACATGCATGAATAATGTTGCTTATTCAAATGTTGTACTTATTACTTTTCATTTGTTCTTATTCAAATTTTACCTCAAATAACCCAATAATAAAATCATGTCATGTTCTTTTGTCATTTACACTAATAATTAAACACTGTGACAACAAGCAATTTAAATAACAAATAAGTGATTTAAAATCCAATTGTGTTTTCTTAAATTCTCACCTGGCATAACACATGAGAAAGATTGAGTACTGGCTAATACATTTCATTTTGATGACTGACATTACCCACAAACATAAATAAAATATACTGTTGCACCTCTAAATGTAGCCTTGCTCTGTCCACAGAATATTGTATTCGACTCAGTATAGGCCCGGGCACAACAAAATGCGTCCTGTGTGACAAGCAACCATGCAGGCAAACAATGTTTGAATCGACTACATATCAAAAAGAAACAAACTTATAAAGCTCCATCTCCACAGGATCATGGCGTCCTGCCCTCTGAGGGTCACCGCTCTCGTCAAACCTGTGATGTCTGCAGTACGAGCAGCTATATACAACTGAATACCAATTGCCTTTCTCGCACTCATCTCAACCCCTTCAGGTTCTTTATAGCATTTATAACCAGATTCCCTGTGCACACTAAATTGGCTCCTGTAAAAAAATGATCTAATACAGAAAGATGGGAAAGGTTTACAGCAGGTAATGGATTACGAGTCAACCCCTGTGCATAATTACCACAGTTATCATGATAAGAGAAATCCTCTCCACTTCGCACCGCTATCTTTACGACCTCATTCTGGTCTGAGAGGGATGGTGACACTCGCATGAACTCCATGCACAAAAAGGAGAAAAATGGAAGACATTATCTTGTGTTTGCCATGTAAAAGCAACAGTAATGACAGTACACTAAATTTTAAACCCAGTTTGAGTGTCCTTTCAACTTTTAGTGAACCCTGCAAATATCTATGAAACATGCCTTGATTAACTGTTATAGCCTCCTGTACCAATCTATCATTGTCCGATACCAATGCAAAGATATATGCCAAAGACACGGGCTACTAGAGGATCAGGAAAATGTGTCAAAATTACAGAACACCACAATATCGTTGCTTGCATACTACATGTACACTGCGCCTGGCCAAAAAAGTCACACTAATATTTCCCTGAATCTCCCTGAACCACTCTTTCACAATTTGAGCCTGATGAATCCTGGCATCGTCATCTTGGAATATGCCCGTGCCATCAGGGAAGAAAAAAAAATCCATTGATGGAATAACTTGGTCATTCAGTATATTCAGGTAGTCAGATGACTTCATTCTTTGGCCACATAACATTGCTGAACCTAGACCTGACCAACTGCAGCAACCCCAGATTATAGCACTGCCCCCACAGGCTTGTACAGTAGGCACTAGGCATGATGGGTGCATCACTTCATCTGCCTCTCTTCTTACTCTGATGTGCCAATCATTCTGGAACAGGGTCAATCTGGACTCTCCTTCAGCAATCTCCTTAGATGTTTTGTTTGCTTGATGCATGCCAATAACTTGACCCTTCTGCAACTGATTAACGTCTTCTTCCATGACCACAGGATGTGTCTTTCGACATGGTTGTTTAAGAAATGAGAAGCTTCTCACTGCGTCAGTTAGGATTAAATAACTTGTTGCCAGCTGAAACGTAATCACTCATGCAGTAATTATCCAATGGGAGGCTCTTACCTATTTGCTTAGTTAAATCCAGGTGGTGACTTTTTTTTGGCCAGGTAGTGTATATTCTATAGCTATAATACTAAAGAGAAGAAAAATCTGGGCAGAAAGCGTTCCATACTCAGGGAACAATACCCCAGGCAAAACAGTCTGCTTTGTTTGCACCTAAAATGCAAGAAAATTAGATCCTCCCTTAAGGGGTATCTCGTACACAGGTCTGAAGAGGGTTACAGGGAGCATGAGTCTAACAACATTTTCTGCAGAGTGGTGGCACACCAATGCAGGCTCAGAATAGGCAGAGTTGGGCCATCTGCTGGGGCTGGATGCTGCAGCCCAAGTCACCTTGTCATGCATGATATGGCCATCCTGCCCTCCACACCTGCAGTTTACCGACTGTCACCACAGCCCCTCCTGTCCTGCTCTCTCCAGGCTCTCACCCAGGTGACAGTTTGAGCACCTCCTATCCAGCCAAACAGAATTAAGGAAGAATTAAAAACTCAATGAGCCTAATAATTAAACTTTAATGGAGGACATAAAGTAACTTGACACCCTCTAAAAGCTATAGGCAGCCACTGTAACAGAAGTACCAAGCTGGCCCGTGTTACCTAAAATTACAGACATTTCTCCTTTGCAACCCACATATTGCTGCTGTCATGACAAAAACCCTGTAGCACACATTTGGCCTATGGCTTACAAAATATATTTGAAATGTTATGTGATTAAATAACAACACGTCAGTTGCAAACAAGCTAGAAACATTTCATTTTGGAGTCATTGTTCATTCTCATGAGCTACAGTTAATGCATTCAGAAAACGATAATAAGATGATAAGATGCAAGAACAATTGAGCTGTATCACACAGATGAAATATAGCCTCCTGGCCAATTCTGGCCAACTTACAGCAATGTTTATCAATGTGTCCCTGTTAAATAAAGCAACAATATCAAAAAAATACACAATGACCAAAACCTCCATATTCCAACCTTACAGTACCAAAATTATATCATTACACAGAATTGCATTTAACTGCAGGGCCAAACAGCCCCAACTGCAAGCAGGTAGACCAGCACAGGATTATACAGACAACCACTGAACACACCAATAAGTAGCCTAAATATGTAAAAAAATGAAAATGTATTGTTGTTTTGTTACACACCAACCTTCACATTGAGCTACAATTTGCATAATTAGTACTCATGCACTTCATGTTTGACTCGTGTGAGAGAAAAAAATTAAATAAAATAAAAACTCATTCCGACAGTTCAACCTCCTGACTAGGCTCAATACTCTGTGCTCAAAAAGTCCCACACTTCATAGACAGCAGTCTATGCTGGTGCCAAGCCTAAATGAAAAAACAGCCTGAGAAAATGGAAGTACTGCAGCCTAGAGATTGGAAGCAGTGAATAGATGCAAGGCAAGAAGTTGAACACACTATTCAAAGATCTTATCAATGTACATAGCACAACATCCGCAGTGTTTGTTCACATACTCAGAACTGTGTCAATCACTAAAATTCGCCACTGCAGCCAGAGCACATCCAGCCTATTCAACTAAGAAATAGTCTGTAACCATTATTTATATAACATAATGTCATTCTGTAAAATCAGTCTTGCTACTAATGAGAAAAAAAAAAAGCATGGTCTGAAATATTCCATTCACATTAAAATGTGCATTCACAACATACTTCTGTTGTTGAGCAGAACTGGACAACAAAGTCCACCACTCTACTGTATGCTCTTATCAGTCCAACCACAACTGATCCTACAGTATGAATAGAGTAGCAGTGGGACAATTGCTGAGGAGGTAGGCAGTTTACTTCAACAGTTAATGCTGCCAGATGTCCAGGCTCTGATTGAGCTGCACATCGGCCAGGAGGCAATTCATTCCGTTTAGCAGGCTGTCGGAGGGTCTGAAAGTTTGAAGGAATTGTTGAAGCTTTTTATAATTTTCAGGAGGCCTTTGCTTGCAATGCTATTCAACAGTACAAAACATGCAATGGTCCCTCCTGAACCACATTTCCATTCTCAAATACCCTATTCCTCTAGTCACTTAACAGATTCTCATTTTATCCACTGCCTTAACATTGATTTGTTTATGATATTGACTGCAAAAGACAGACGTACAATCAAAGATGACTGTCAATCTCTACTATAACAGGAATACATACTATAACACCAGCATGTGATCTTACTGACATTTACCATAAATAATACAAATCATGACATAGTCTCCATCTATATAGAGCTTAAATAAATCTATAGAATTCAACAATGCAATTCAGACATGTACCAGTTACAAAAACTCCGTACAAAACTCCGTACAAACAAATTACTTGAATAATTGCTCCATTTGCAAAGGACAAACCGTTGATAAACAGTCATGACATTTAGGTATGTGTCAGGTGTCGGTTAGGTGTGCTGTATCTTTGTCTTTTACATGATGCTGACAATGAGTCAGAACGTCTTGTCACCTTATCCTCATCAGGATGGGCATTTACGTAATAGATTAAATTCATTAGCCTTATCCAACAGCTCAGTCTGTTTTTCACATCTATTAATCTTGCATAAATTATAGAGTTTTCATTTAATTGAAGATGCACACTGCTTAGTAGACTGTAATGTGTGTATGTGCGTTAACAAATCCTGCACGAGGAAGGAAAAGTTATAAAACACAATTGCAGAAAGCCAAAGCAGACATACATATACTGCTGCTATATAGTTATGGTGCAGGACTAACAACTCTATAGCTACAAAATGGCCTTGAGCATAAGCTGCAGACGCAACAGGTAAAGCAATGTTTTAGCACCTCTGACTGTGTAGGTTGTCACTGCAGAAAATTACATAACAGTAGCGCAAATCTCTGAAAAGGCATTTCTGCTCACCCTCCCTGATACTTAAATATTACCAAGATTTCCCCAACAGTGGCTTTGGATACATGACCACTCATTATTACAGGACACACATGCCACATGAATGACACATGAGACGAATACACCCGTCAATCAAAACATGTATTCTGTTATTAACCTTGTTTTTCACTGGCACAAGGTATGAGAAAGAGCCGGAATTTCAATCAACTTTAAAAATTAAGTCAGAAAAGGTCCAAACAGATCTAAACAGTACATCAGTCTATGGGAAGACTGATCAACAAGAGCAGATGTTCTTGGTAAGATTTGCCTCTGTCATACTCATGGCTTGTGCAATGCCTCAAGAACCAGCACTTCCTGAATTGTACCAGCAGAGGGCAGCCAAGGACAATTTAATAGCTGAGCTGCCCTCAAGCACCAAATACCATCCAACAGCTCCCAAAGGTCAAAGGGCAGATCCTTACCGGCATTGACTATGGCATCCACCTCCAAGACAGTAATATCTCCTTTGTAGAGAGATATTTTATCACTTAGCCCTCCTCCACCTGTCAGGTCCTTCCATTCCTCTTTGTCATTGGCTGAAATAAAAAGGAGAAAACTTTTACTTGGTGCATTAATTCAAGAGAGCATTAAAATAGAGGTGACACTCAATAAAAACAAACATTATTTGTTCCTTTGAATTGACACAGTGCAGGGTCATGAATGGTTAAAAAAAATGTACTTTAAAATAAAATATTCAGTTAAAAGTGATGGACATAAAACTAAGAATTTATCAAATACTCCAGTTTCCTATATAAAAATACTTATATAATAATATAAAAAAATTTGACAATACTGTACTATCAAGACTCCAGGTAGTGTTTTTACATTTGAATTTGCATACTCTGTCATTTCTGTATCATCCTTCCCCCATTGTGATGGAACACTGCTAAAAAAATTAAAGGAACACTTTGAAAACACATCAGATCTCAATGGGGATATCATGCTGGATATCTATACTGATATGGACTGGGTAATGTGTTAGGAATGAAAGGATGCCACATCATTTGATGGAAATGAAAATTATCAACCTACAGAGGGCTGAATTCAAAGATACCCCAAAAATCAAAGTGAAAAAATGATGCGGCAGGTTAGTCCATTTTGCTGAAATGTCATTACAGCAACTCAAAATGGTCCTCAGTAGTTTGTATGGCCCCCACATGCTTATATGTGGGGCTGACAATGTCCTTCATCCTCCAGGAACTGCCTGCATACTCCACATGAGGCCGGGCATTGTCGTGCACCAGGAGGAACCCAGGACGCACTGCACCAGTGTAGGGTCTGACAATGGGTCCAAGGATTTTATCTCGATACCTAATGGCAGTAAGAGTCCATTACCATTCCATCTGATGCCGCCAGGTTGCACCTCATACTGTACAGGAGCTCAGTGATGCCATGGTCCAGATCTGGGAGGAGATACCCCAGGACACCATCCGTCGTCTCATTAGGACCATGCCCCGACGTTGTCAGGCATACATACAAGCATGTGGGGGCCGTACAAATTACTGAGTATCATTTTGAGTTGCTGCAATGGCATATCAACAAAATGGACTAGCCTGCCGCATCATTTTTTCACGTTGATTTTCTTGGTGTCTTTGAAATCAGCCCTCTGTAGGTTGATAATTTTCATTTCCATCAAACGAAATGGCATCCTTTCAATCCTGAGACATTACCCAGTCCATATCAGTATAGATATCCTGCATGATTTTATTTTCCCTTTGAGATCTGATGTGTTTTCAAAGTGTTCCTTCAATTTTTTGAGCAGTGTAGTTTTAGCATGATCGTATGTGTATAGGCTGTCCCTGACGACAAATTTATACAATAAAATATGATTGGTCAGTTTTTGCATATCGTCGACTGATCATCAAAACATGTTTTTTTATGCTCCCACTTCTAATAGGCTAATCAAAGAAAGAACATGTAAGGTTTTTTGCATTCTTGATTAAAGCTCTGTTTTCGCCATCTGCTTTTCTCTCTTTAGAGCATGCCATGTGAAACTTTCTTTGACTTATTTCTTCAACTTTCCTCTCATCTCTTCTCTCCCCTGTATATCTCACACTGTGACACGTGTCGCAATGCTTTCGGAATGCACAGATTTGATTAGCTGAGTAGCATTATGAGAATATTAAGAAAGCAATTATTCTCAATAATTTAGCTGTTATAGGTCAAGATCCAGATCACAATCCACCTATTAGTGACCTCTATGAGATAACTTTGTTATGATATAGCGCTGTATAAATAAAATTGAATTGCTACATATCATGAATATTTCAGAGAAACCAAGCAATTCTGTTTAAATCAGAAATTCAGCACACCCATAGAGCCCAAATGGAATGGTCCTTTCTTTCAGAACCACATTTTCCAGCCACTGTGACGATTAGACTGTTAGATTGGCAGTCGAAACGGACTCCTTAGATTGAATCACCAGAGTCACCATTATGTGTATGAAATGGCTTTATGGTTTATTTGTCAGAGGGAAGGAGGATAAAAGCAGCTTAATGCTAGATTAGATATTTGGAAAAATTGTATTTAATCCTGGCAATCATACTAGAAAAACCTTGAAAGTCATGCAAATACTGTAGTTGTAAAGCCAAGGTTTGTGCCACCTGTTGTGAGCAGAAGCAGCAACATGTCACATAGCAATAGTAACCTGCCATCATGTTGGCTGTTTGGTGGTATATTACAGTTAGAGAGTTACAAAGCAAAACAGAATTCAAAACCAAACCAAACCCAGCAACGTGGGGTTCACCATCTTGCCCACAGAACACTTTGATATGCATCATAGGTGCTTTATTTCCAACTGATTATTTTGAAAAACAGAGCTAAGAGTGAAGTAATCATCAAACCAGCATGATGCTTTTTAATCTTAATTTATATTCTTTATAGTCACTTCCTCTATCCTCGCCATACATTTTTTTCTCCAGTCTTCAAGTGTTTGTAGATTTGATTTGAATATTAAGATGCTGACTGTTATGATGTGGCATGATGGTGGCAGGGAAAGGACCCAAGTGCAGGCAGTTTGAGGGGTTTAATAATAACAAAAACCACATAGTCAGTCAGGTAAGGCGGCAAACCAATAGTACATCCACACACAGCAGAACACGAACATGAACGATAACACAACTGAACAGGGCAGGTTTAAATACACACGGACTAATGAGGGGATCAGACACAGGTGCACAGTGAGGCCAGGTGAAAACAATTAACACTGAGTGGCAAAGCCAGACAACACAAGAACAGAACTGAACAGGAAAGACATCAAAAGAAAACAGGAAACAAACTCCCACACAGAAACATACCCTTACACTTACCATATTATTAACACTATCGTATTGCTGCTGTTTACATGCAAATTCCAATTATGCACTACAGAATTATAACTGGGTGTATGCATGCATAGGTACTGTATATACTGTATGTAAATTACTGTATATATTGGTTAATTTTGTTTTTATTTCATTTTATTCTAATCTCAGTTTAAATATTTATATATATGTTTCATCTGTATGACAACTTACATTTCATTGTGCAACCCTGTGTTGTAAAATGACAATACCTTGACCTTGATTTTAAAGTCCAACTCAAATTACATTTAGATATCCCTTTTTGCAATAAAAATAATATCAAAGTGTTATTAAAATGTATTGTTCGTGTGGTTCCTTTTTTCCAAGGAGGGATGGGCGTGATTGTGCTGTGTTTGATTGACAGCAGCTGGTTGGCTGAGCCCTAGTACAGCAATGACAGAAAAAGAAAAAGAATTTGCACAGTAGCCTGCAAGCCATTGGCAGACAGTGTGTTGTTAGCAATGGTATTGAAGAGTAAGGACCACACCAAGATCAAAACAGACCAAAGTGATATTTGCAGGTATAAGTGTATATGTTAAATGGTTTGCAGCAAACTAAATGTTTGTTTGGTCGCTCGGTAAAGAAATTAAGAAATCCAATGTTGTGCTAACAGTATTTGAAATTAAGAATTATCAAGCAACCTCTAATACATGACATACACACACACATAGACCATACACACCAATCCACACTGATACATTTGCTGAAAAATAAAAATCACAGCCAGGAGCTAACACACACACACACACACAGATCATGCTTCCCAACAAAGAGAGAGATGGCATTTTGACATTAAGTGGAATAGAAAAACACAAATTCCTCCCACTAAACCTGGGATTTGGGCCAATACACACACACACACCCTCTTTCTAACTCTTGGGAGAACAGGAGCTTATTACATGAGGACTCAGATGGTGTGTGTGTTTGTGTGCCTTCCCACCTCCTCATGTCTTGAATAGCTGTCTTTCCTTTTTTTCCAGGTCCTTCCTCTCTTTGTCTCTTCCTTTAAATTTATACTTCACTTTCTTTACCACGATTATTCTCTCCTAGTTTGCCAAAAGAAGTCTTCTTCCTCTCCTGGAAGAAGAAAATGCTACAGTAATGACTGTTATTACTGTCACTGACAGAGAAATAAACATTACCTTTTATGGGTTGACAACGTGATGTATTGTGAGCATTATGGGATGAAATGCCACATCTTTATATCTTCCTTTGTGTTTTTTTAATTTGAATCAAAACTGCAATCGGAATGTCTCTATTAAATTGAATCAAATATCTGTGTGATTTGAAAAGTTGCTCAAAATATTCATATTTACAGAAAATTAACACTGAACTTTGCAGCACCACTGCACTTCATAGCATCTTTTAACACTGACCTGGACCTGTTTATGTCCAAATCCATACAGATGGAGAAGCATATTCCAGCCTTGAGTTACTCTCATCAATCTCACAGAGAACTGATTCCAGAAAAAAGAGCCCTGAAACATAGTGCCCAACACCAAAAACCAGACAGACAAAGTTAGTGACTAGCTAGTTAGCATAGTTGAACATGTGGCTACTAAAGACTAAATAGGTGGTTGAGAGCTAAACAGCTAACAGAGCTAAAAGTAGAGTGAATATTGAACTTACATTAAATGTTAATCAGCAAGATACTCATTGTTAAATTAATGCGGATATGTGTGACTAAGCAAGTTCCTGCTAAGATGGTTTTTCCTTCTATCTCGCTATATTTCCCCATAAATGTCCCGTATTTTTAATCTTTCTAAAAATAATAATAATAGGCCTAATTAAAAAAGTTGGCAGTGGTTCCTTCTGGTAAAGCAGGTGGCAGTACGTAGAACATTAGCAGTAACATGAGTCGCCAGTAAACCCAGAGAAGAAGAAGACATAGAAATAAGGATGACAGTGAACAAGACAGCGATGGAGATGCAACTGTACCTTCCAAAAAAGCTAAAACTCTATGCAAGTACTTAGCCAAATGGGAGGAGACCTTCCCTTATTTAACAAAAAGCAAAGTCGGCCAAATTCATGCTTTTTGTAAAGTGTGCCATTCAGATTTTAGTCTTGCAAATGGTGGGAAATGCGATGTTAGCCAGCATAAACATAGTGCGTAGTGCACACCAGAGGCACAAAAACAAACCCTGTCAATGACTATATTTGTGACAAGAAAAGTTCAAGTGACCGAGGTGAAGATGTCATTGCTTTGCGCCAAAAAGAATGTGGCTTTCAGGTTTTGCAACAATTTCAACTGTAGTGTAGCAACTGTCACAATTAAATGAATACATAACATGGACATGTCTCATTCAAGTAATAATACTGTAAATAATCCACCCTTTATGCAAAGCTAGGCTAAACACATACCTATCTCTGTACTACAAGTTCTGCGGGATTTACTATGCCCTTTACAGGTTTTGAAGCATAATACATTTTGATATTACAATAAAAAATAAGATATTACATTATCAATTCCTGCCCCCGTTGTCATTCTCACTTATCTTTGTGTTTTTCCTTCATTATAGCCTCTCTTTAAGTCATCATTCAATTCAATTTTATTTATATAGCGCCATATCATAACAGAGCGCTTGTTAATATAGAGCAGGTCTAGACCAACTCTCTCTCTATATATATATATATATATAAGCACTTGGCAACAGAGGTAAGGAAAAACTCCCTTTAAACAGGCAGAATCCTCGAGCAGAACCAGACTCTGGGTGGGCGGTCTTCTGCCTCGACCGGTTGGGTTGGGATGTGTGGTGTGTGTGTGTGTGTGTGTGTGTGTGTGTGTGTGTGTGTGTGTGTGTGAGTGAGTGAGAGAGTGAGTGAGAGAGAGAGAGAGATACAGTTGAGTTAGTAAAAAGCATACTGGTATAAATCTCTGTGTACCTTGCATTTTTGTCCTCTCCTCTTTCTCCTAGCATCTTTTTGCCATCCTCTGACCGTTTCCTTGTCTCAGTTTCACCTCCCCCGAAAAGTATTTTCTTTCGCCTCACTTTCTTTCTTCTTTTCTCCTCTCTCATCCCATTTCCTCGCTCCTTTCTATCTTGGCCTCCCTGAAAAGGTAACATCTCTTCTCAAGGATGTCCTGGATTCGCAGCTACACTATAACCATGGGGACTGTTACCGAGGAGATAATGAGCAAGAGCAATAGAGAGACAGACTGATGAAGTGGGGGTGGAGGGGGAACTTCAGCTTCATGTAGCCTTCTTTGGTTCGGTAGGACAACAATGTTATATCAAAATTATGGAGAAGCTGGCAAACAAGGTTGGTGGATTGATAGGTAGATAGAGAGCAAGAGCTGGATGAAAGGGAATAGTATAGGGAGAATGATAGGGGTGATTTTTGCTTTTTTTCAGAAAAAGGTAATTGAGGAAAAGAGAGACAGGTAGGTGATGAAGCCTTATCTATATATCAAAGGCTTGACGGTACAAGAGGACTGGTAAGTGGTTCAAAGACATGGAGGGAAGATGGAGGAGAGATGAATTAGAGGGAGAGGACAGAGTAGGGATGCTATGATAAGAGACAGAGACATGGAAAATGAGAACTCTACTACAACTACTCTGCATTTCTCCCAGACAAAAAAAAAAAAGTCTGCACACTTAAACGATTACATGACAGAATAGGTTGTTGGTCAATTACTCGCAAACGATGTCTTAATGGTAACAATGATAAATACTGTATGTAGTTGATGTTGTGAAATGTCATAGTTTGGTTAGGTTTAGGAAAAGATAACCACATCTGACTTCCTCCTTTGCTCCCATTATAACTACTACGACCATTAGAGGTTGCCACCTAACAATAAATGTAAAAATGGGTCGTAATAAGCACAAATGTGCACAGCTTGCACAGATGACCTATATGGAAATTTTCTGGGGAGGACAGTGAAAAAAATAAAGTAAAAATAAAATATTTTTTCACTTTCTTTTCGTCCACAATAAATCAGGCATATCCTGTCTCAAAAAGATGCAGAAAAATGAGTCCATGCATTTGGTACCTTAAGGCTGGACTACTGCAACTCCCTATTATCAGGCTGCTCCCATAAGACTCTGATACAAAATGCTGCGGCACGTTTACTGACAAGAACTAGGAAAAGAGATATTTCTACAATATTAGCTTCTCTACACTGTCTGGATCTGTGGATGTGGACCGCCTGCTGCTTCTTGCTCTTGCTCAGCAGCCGCTGTTGCTATTATTCTTACTGTTCTTGTTATTAGTATTACAATTATGGTATTGCTACTATGTTATTCTCATCAGTACCATTGCTACTACTGCCCTCCCCAACCCAATCGGTCGAGGCAGATGACCGCCCACCCACAGTCTGGTTCTGCTCGAGGTTTCTGCCTATTAAGGGAGTTTTTCCCTTTGCCACTATCTCCTAGTGCTGCTTATGGTGGAACTGTTGGGTCTCTGTACGTAGAGTCGGTCTAGATCTGCTCTACATGAACAAGTGCTATGAGATAACTTTGTTATGATATGGTGCTATAAAGTATAAATAAAACTGAATTGAAGTTTATACTAGTCATAATAGTACATGTGTGAATAAAATGAAAACATGGTAGATATGAGTATGAAATGATTGTAGAGAAGTGGGATAGCAGGCTACAGCGAGAACAGATGTGGCTCTGTGTGAGGGAGGCTGAAAAAAGAATGAATGAGTAACGGTGAGCACATTATTTTTTAATGATTTATCTGCATATATTCTCAGACGGTAATGTCAGCAGATGAGGAGGGAGATGATAATGTGAATGAGACGAATTACATGTTGAAGAGGGATAGAGAATAACAGTGATGGTAGCAAAGCATTAAATGAAAGAATATTGTTAAGAAGGTGAGGGGACTGGGGGGGAGGGGAGAGAAGAGGGGCATGACAGAAGGAAGAAAAGGAGGAGAGAGGGATAGAATGGAGATTGTTTAGCTGTGGGCATCTTGTGACAATATCAACTGCTAAATACGAAATAACAGAAAAATACAATCTTAAATTACCAAAACATGGCTACTCACTAAATTAAGAACAATCCCTGGTTTCAACTGACAGTCTGTTAAACCCCTCTCCCCATCAGTGATTGTCCAGCCCTAGATCAGCAACCATAACTAGTCATGGCCTGTGCAGCTTTGGATCTCTATGCATGACAAAGTGGTCGTTCACTAAATAGGATACTCTAAATACTTTGGAGGGTGGTGTCTTTTCTTCCAGCCTCTCCAGAACTAAAAAAGAACCAAGGCGTAACAGATTGTCTACAAAGGAGGCTTTTTAACTGCGATTTTCAGCCATTTGCTTTAGATATACCTCTATTTTAAACAATTTCTGTCAACACAGGCTGAGTAATTGCACACATTTTACCTGTGCTATACGTGCGTAAACGGAGCATATCCAGGTGCATTTTCCTACATTCCCACATGTAACAGTGTCTTCATGTTGGGTTCTGAGTGCTGTCAAAATGCGGTGCGGGTGACCTACACTCAATACTGTGCCCTGAAAGCATCCTGTGTAGACAGACAACTGAAGCAGCTGCTGCTCTGCTAACATGCTGTTGTTGCAAAGCATGCTGTGTAGACATTGTGTAGTGAATCAAATCATAGAAATTACTATTAACATGCCCAGCTAACTAGCTTACAGGACGAGCAACGAAACACGTGACGCAGCGCTGAGCTACAGAAACATTTAAACAGACTACAATGTGTAGTGTACCATTTACTTTCCAGAGTCAAAACGGGATTTACCAGTATTAAGATAAGAGAAAGAACATGCCAATTTGAATGAAGAAGCATTGACATGAACAGCAGCAGATAAAAGGAATCGGGAGCCTACTTATTCAAAGATTCTTAGGGTTCTGAAAAAGTTGTGCCCCAATCCACCAACTCTATCGAACCAGAAAATCAATGTCCGCATGGCGAAGTATTAAAGACACTTCACATCTTGCACATGTGTCGGTCCATTAACCTTGATGACCTGTGAAGATGACAGACAAGAGCAAAAACACCCACTACTCCCTCCTCGTGATACCCTGGCACGTAACAACCACTATACATGTGGGGAACAACAATTGAGAATTGGCTGGAGACAACATTTAAGAAAGTATAACAAGGTAACCCCTGACAAGGCTAAACTAAACTACCAGGGACGTTGTCCCTGGGCAACACAGGAGCATATAGGAATTATTGTTTACTTGAATTCCCATTTTTCTTCTTTCATTAATTTTGTCTAAATAGTTCCCTCAAATCATGTGTGCAATGACACACTCAACCATATCAATAAACATGGATTATCCACATTTCAATATGTCTGATATGTTGTCATCAATATGTATTTCTACTTCAGGTGTCAGAAAACTGCATGATTGTAAAGACTGATTTGAGAGTTGTACATAACTTAACAGGAGATGCTTCTTTCTTATTCCTGTACACGTCTTCAGTTCATGTTCATTTATATACTTGACTATGATGTACTCAATGTGTACATATGTGTAGTATATGTGTGACAAAGTATAGAATGTCAGACATGTTGATCTGTGTGTACATGCTCTCTCTGCTTATCTGTGTGCCATCAAGAACCCCAGCTATCTGCCATCTGCCCCCATTCTGTCACCCAAGCAGTGAAATACACACACACGCACACACCAATGCAAAGCACCTTAAATTGTGTCACTGTGTCACCATGTACCTTGTGAACATGCAACTGACTTTTTTTCTTCTAACATAAATTGGTCAGTCTCTGACTCAGTTACTTTTTTGAGTTGATATTTTAAGTTTAAAACCATTAACCACATAAGGCTGAATGCACACGAAAAAAGAAAACAGAATAACAGTCTGGTTTTTAATAGAATAAAAGCCGGTCTTCCAGTGACAACACATTTAAGTCTTTGAGGGAGTATAACCCATACTCAGTATGAGTATAATGCTCAAACTGTATTACAGAAGTTGCCAAATTGCCACCTTGGGTCATATTGCTATTCAGGTTTACGTTGAATTAGCTACTTCTTACTGTAATGTTTTACTGTAATTATGCTGCAAATTTTGCACACCTAATGTAAATTGCTTGTTCTGATGTATAAGAAAATACAAAAGTTATTTGGGAAATTCTTTTATGTGTGTGTATATAATATTATATATATATATATATATATATATATATATATATGTATATGTATATGTATATATATATATATACTTTATATAAATATATTGTGACATCGCAGGAGCCCGAGTCAGGCAAGGTGATCACACCTGGGAAATGCATAAAGACTACAAAACAGTATTGCCGTAGGGATGGACTACAACACCCATCTGCAGCTTGGCCTTGAGGAGAGCAGATGCTGCCCAGCTGAGCCGAGTTGCCTGATTAACAAGGAGGGCGGTTCAAAAGGAGCAGCAGTGTGCTCAGGAAGAGAAGAGTGAAGAGGAGGAACGGAGAGCGCAAAGAGGACAAAGAGGACAAAGAGGACAAAGATACAGTGAACAAGAGAGTGAAGAAGAACAAAGTAAAAGATGGTAATGGGACTGTGGGAGACAGTCGGCCTGAGGAGACTCCGAGTTAAAGAAGAGAGGCGAAGGAAGAAGACCCGGCATACAGACAGTGCGGGTGATACAATGAACTGCCCCACAGACTGCCTTTAAGTGCAACCGTCTGTGAAGACGTTGTGGTATATTGCATTGGGGTTGAAATAAACCTGTGTTAAATTGCAGTAAAATCCCTGGTTTGTTGTATTTCCTTGCCCCCACACCTGCCACACTCTGTCAGTCAACGATTCCGGCCTCCTGAGACGTCACAATACACACACACACACTGTATATCCAACCCACTGACAGGTGCCGTTGTAACAAGATAATCAATGTTTTTCACTTCACCTGTCAGTGGTCATAAAGCTAAGGGTGTAATATTATAAATAAGGTAAAGTGTAAGTGTTTCATAACCCTTAAATCAGATGAAATGTATTTCTCTAGGTGATTGTCACGTTGCTTTATTCTGGTTTTAATCTGAAGCAAATGTGTGAGTGATTTATTCTTCCCCTACCCTGACAATAATTATAGACCCAGTCACCTACAGCTTTTATGCACACCAGGAGTAACCTGCTGTAATTCGAGTCCCACATAAAGAAATGCTTCTTTTAATGTTCTGTATATTTTAAACTGTATCTTGAGTTTTTACATGCAGAGAGCCATGTTTTATATTTTATGAGTTTAAAAAACTCAAATTGCAATCAGAGCGCTTTGTGATCAAATAACTTTCCGACAGAATGAATGACAGAACCACCACATATAATCACATAATTTGGCAATTGCTAAAATGCTATCTGAGAAGTCTAATTACTTTAGTACAGGAATCATGATTAATTCTAATGACATTTCCCACACTTTGAGTCAGACTGGAGTAATATTACAGATTCAATGAATAGTCTTTACTTCATTAAGAAACAAAGTGACTGCTGTTGTGATGTGATACATGTTAGTGAAAGAAATGATTGGTAATATCAAGGAATAGGTAATGGGAAACCGCTTAGTTAAAAATAAAATACCATATACGATGTTTCAGTGTCATTTGCAGTGTCTAGTACTGGTAACAAAATTCAAAGTGTAAATATATAAAAGACTACATTACCCATAATTCAAAAGACCAAGAAGTCATGACACTAAGTTTGTTGTTGAGAGACGTGTGTTCAGGCAAGCTAGCTTGTAAACAGCACGGTTCGATTAAAATTTAATTGCACAAAAGTGTTTTTTTTCACTATTTCCTCTGAATCTTTGCACATTAATTTGTATTTCTCCCCAGACAGCATGAAACATGGCCAGTGCTAGATGACATGAATGACAATTCAAACTTGCTCATTAGAAACAAAGTCCTAAGGACTTCTCTCCATTTCCCCCCATAGATGGGTGTGATGAAGGCTACTTCTTTTGTTTCCAATTCGCAACTTTTACTACTTCTACTCTTTGTACTGACTGAAAACGTAGCTTATACCTGCCAACTTATGATGAAACTACCCTTTGCAACAAGCATAGTTTATTCGGTCCAAACCAGTTGCGCTTAATTCACATTTCTTATTTTGCGACATTTCAAAAGTTTGCTTAAAATTTGCTTGACATTTGAATTGACAGACAGCAATGAAAAGGAAAATCCTGTTATGACCCCCTGACATCATTCTTCCAAAATGTTTCATTATAAAGAGCTGAAAGTTACTATGCGTCAAAATGAAGATGTTGTATAAAACGTGTACATTAGTGATTAGCCAGAAACATTGAAATAATGTTCCCTTTCAAAAGGCTTTCAGACAAATCACACAAGAATCAGACAAGTTCATCCAGCGACCTGTAAACACTGCGGAGGCTGAAGCCAATGTGAAGCAGCCGTGTTTCCTCCACAAACGTGTCCTTTTGTTCATCTAACGATCTGCCTGCCCAATTCACAGTGTAGTGCAGCTTGACACCCACGCAAACACCTTCCACCTTAACAAACACCCACATCCACCTTAACATGCAGGAAAAAACACTTTTCAAAAAAGATATGTTCTTTCATGACACTTTTATTTTCTTCTTCCTCAAGTGAGACCGCACATTCCCAAATAAAAGCAAGATTACCTGTTATCTGCAATAACAGGACAAAAGCTATTTGTTTTTATCCAAAAAACAAGCATGGACCGTCTATTAATGATAAAAAGACTATTACCATAGTATACCATACATTGTTGCCTTTTCCATCCACTCTTTCGAACCTGTAGACTATGACACGCCCACTGATGCTGTCACGGTTCTCATTTCAGGTCAAGGACAACCTGCTATGTTTTGGTTCCAGCTGGGAACCAACTTTTCGGGTTCCAAACCAATCTATTTTTTTGTCGAAATTAGAAGAACTGGAACGGAACCCATTCCATGTTGGTGGAAAAAGGATATCAGAGGCTGTGTCACATCTGGATTTTTTAAACATATTTTGCTATTGAAAACTTAATGACCATTGTGAGTACCGGGGATGCACACCCCTACTTCTACAGTGAATCCCCCTGATACATTTTCACATCAGTTTCAGCGATCAACATTATCAGAGGGTGAATTCTGCTGCTCGCTATATAATATCCAAAACTGCACATGCATTGACTGATAAGAGAAGTTGGGACTTGTGTAATATCTATTTGCTCACATGCTGTATGCAAAGTGTTTTGCTTTATATTCATTTAATCCCTCCATGAGGTTGGAATGAACACTGAAGATATAGTGGACAGAGTGTTGATCAGATTATGCGGATATATGAGGGTTTTTAACCTCTTTAGGCTGATATCTGATATGAGAAGAATCACCTTAACAACTTAAAACTAGCTCTTTCACAGCTTTTCATAGTTTATTAAACTGATTTTGCACTTAAGAGATGATGATTGAGATAATGAATGTACAACAGTGATGTTAGACGACAGAACAAGACGCACATTTTTCCCTCTCTCTGCGTGTTTGACCTTGCATTGCTGCTGCAGCCTTTACATTCTGAGTGTTTAAAGTGTTTCAGAAATGTGCAGTTGATTGCCGTCATGACTTTTACATATAAAGTGACCAAGGGGCTTATTCACACATGAGACCAACATGTTAGACATGATTGAAGTAGCGTTAACAATATATACATTTACATAACATTTCTATTTTTTTATACCATCATCATGATGGAAAGCACGATAACCAATTAAATCATACTTTCTTACTGATTTAAATGTATACAAATGCTGCAGGGTATAGCATTCACTGGAGCTGCCTGGCCCCTATTAAAGCCAGATTTATTGTCGATGCAGGACATTAACGTGAGTTCCACTATGACATAGTAGGTAGATTTTGATTTGTAGTTCAGCATCGGATTTCAGCCATTAATAGTACCATCGCAACACTAGTAAAATGAATTGGACGTGATCAGGCTGTAACATCCTTTAATCATATTCCATACAGTAACTGTATTTACACTTTTTCATTTACCTTATATTAACAATGGGTTGTGACAACTCTTGTGCAATTCACTGTGATTGAGACTGGAGATCAAGGATATCAGAAGGTTTACAGTTGAAATGGCTTTGCTAGATGAGTGTTATTGAAAAGGATACGATCATTTATTTCAATTAACTCGCTTCATGTTATCATCCTCAACAGTCTCTACTGACATCAAACATGTGGGAGAAAACAAACAGGCCAAGCTTACCACTCGCAGCAGTTCTTGCTGTCTCCACATGGGTTCTGCACTGTGTAGTTATGTTTATGAGGAGGAGCATGCAAGCTCGAGCATAGCTGTGGAGTCTACACGTGAATGACTGACTGAAATCATTATCATTCCGCTATAGGGGTGGAAACACCCTGGATTCTTTGTATTTCTTTAAACCAATCACAATAGTCTTGGGTGGTGCTAAACCCAGGATGCAGCAATGATACCCTTGCAAAATATTGTGAAACCATGGATGCATAAAGAGAACTGGATTCAGAGTAGGAGGCGCGGTACCGTTCATACCTATGATAGTTGCTCAGTGGTGCATATAGCCAAAAAAGACTTCCCAGATATAAAGTTACATAGCTGCCACATTGTGCGACCCATAGAGTAAGCAAAATAGTGTTTCCTTTAACCCCGCCTCCCAACTGCTCAGTCTCGGACTCACTTACATGACAGTGACTCTTTAACTAAGGCAGTTTTTCCTTGCCACTGTCGCCTAGTGCTTGCTCATGGTGGAATTGTTGGGTTAGACTTGCTCTATATTAACAAGTGCTATGAGATAACTCTGTTATGATATAGCGCTATATAAATGAATTGAATTAACTCTATTTTTCCATCTTTTAGAACATTTAAACAATGACTTAAACAATGGCAATTTAAGTGTTCATACTAGGAAGTTGATGTACCTAAAAAATTATCCGCTAATTTACATCTCTTTCACAGTCTAAGTCTTTGGGAAAAAATCTTCGGAATTGTGATCACACGGTTTGGCCACTATGTCAAAATGGCTTCAAAGCCTGGTGCACTTCCTGGGGGCTTGGTGTAACAGTAACACACAAATAGCGGAAGGGGAGGAGAATTCCCACTGAAATACTGGGTATCATAGCTTATACCATGCAGAAGTATAAATGAGGCTTAAACTCCCTTTCCTCATGTTCTGTGCAGTGTGTAGTATCCTGGAATATTGTCTGACCTCAGATTTGATGTGTGGTAATTTGATTGAACACATTAAAGAGCATAACTGAAATAATAAGAGTCTATATTTTGACAGAGGGACATTCCTAAAGACAGGACATCAAGATTAGGTAAGTTGATGTAGTTCTTTATTGTTGCATTTTCCCAAAATAATTTTCAAGTAAGCTTTTGGGGTCACTTGACTTCTTAGGCCCCAGGATAGTTGCCCACTTTGCCCAGTCAGTAATTCAGGCTTGCTCATAAATTCTCGTGTTGCATTAAAATAGAACATTGCCTCAGACAACACTTTCTCTGCATTGACTCCCATGTATTTCTAGGACTCTGCTGATCTGTGTCATCATATCGCAGAGTTATAATGTGTTCAGTAATAAAATAGAACAGCAGGGAAGGTTAAAGTTAAGACCTTACTGAACAAGGAAATTAAGACAGTTCCCTGATGGCCTGGCTTTATTTCAGAATTTCATTACTTCAACAAGCCATGCCCAGAGGTCAAATACGTTTCACCAGCTGAAAAGTTTCCCACAATGGCTGTCAATTCATATACAGCTGTGATGTCCTCAATGTGCTGCAAAATGTTACATCAGACTTCTGCTTGGAGCCATAGGTACCTTTGCTTCATGGGAAAAGGTGTTATATTTTCTTTTATCTGCGGTCATTGTCATCGAGGGAGGATTTAGCTCTGACATCCTAACAAACGCTTAAGGTTTAAGCACTGAACTGTCAGCTTTCAAATTGTTCAGTTCAGATGTGCTCATTAGTAATGCAATATTTCTGTTTTACTCTTTATAGTGTGTCACTTTGCAGGTGAGTGAGCTGAATTTACGCTGGGGAAACCACAGCAAAGTGACTTAGAGACACAACCGGCGTTTATTGAAATTCGCTCCCTGAGGCGTTTATTTGAAAACATTCTCTATGTGCATGTGGACATATCAAATTCAATAATGTTCAGCAAAATGCCAAGCTATAATCATCTGACTGTGATCGTTTCTTCTCTCTCTCTCTCTTGACAATGTTTTGCAGAAGCAAAAGAGCGGTTTCATTTTTTTTAAAAGGTAGAAAATGCCAATACTACTAACACTGGGATTGCGCCTCAGCTTTTCTGACACTGAGTGGAGTCATTTAATTTCCATATCAAAGGAACTCCAGGAAAATCAGAAAACCTGTACAAGCTGAGATGCGCTGTGGTATAGCTCTCAACGCCTGAAGAAAGAGAAAGGGGGAAGGGAGAGAGAGGCAAAAAGTGATTAGATAAGCTGAAGGGGCAAAGGAAGGGAGACAGATAGATGAGAAGAAAAGTGAAGAATTTTGTAAACCGGATCCAAAAAGGTATCATTTGATCACAAAGGTTGAGGACCCAGGAGTAAATGAACCAAAGAGGAATCAGTGGGGTACGTGGAAGGAAAGAGGGTGTTTGGAGCCAGCGGGAGGTGTCTTTACGACAGGGGAATATTGCTCATGTCACTTCCCTGTGGTCCTGACTGCATAGTGAAGAAAAGTGGGCTATTCCCAAAGCTGGGAGAGGGAGAGGTGTCAAGTGGCACACATCAGCCAGAGGTTTGTGATGATGTTAAAAGCATTAAAGCATTTATAGCAAGTAAGTAAGTATAATTGTATTTATACAGCGGAGGGTGCAGGGTATAAATAAACAGACCTTGGTTTGATGATCTGAGTGATCCTAGAGGTGGAATAAGGATGCAAAGGTTTGGAAATGTATGAAGGGGCATGACCATGTAGGACTTTGTGATAATCAGTATCTTGAAATCTATTTTGATCACTCTTTATTTTGATGTTCCGGAGTTGGAAACAAGCACAAGTTTGTTTATGTGTGGGTCAAAGTTAAAATATTGTTCAAATATTACACCCAGGTTTCTTAAGGTGCAGGTTTTTACGTCAGAGAAACTCTTTAGGACAAAAAGTACAACCTTGGTTTTGTCTGGATATAGCTGAAGGATGTTGAGTGACATCCATTCCTTAATAGCATCCAGTCATGGAAAGTACCAATATTACCCATATCGTTTGGCTTAACTGAAAAGAATACTCCGTTATGCCCAAGGCAGGGGACGATCGAGTGTGACAGTTGGCTGTGGCCTCTGTGTGTGTGTGTGTGTGTGTAGGTGTGTCTTTCTCTCTCCCTCCCTCTCCAGTGTTCTGGGCCTTCCTGGGAGGGCGGAGCAGTCACTGCCATCAATCTACACACCCGTCTCTCATCCCATCAGCGCTAGAGTACATCTATCCTGGACTACCAGCCATTCAGCGCCAGATCATTGCTTCGGTTTCCACGGCAAGCAAGCACCTACCCATCCAGTGTTCCGACCCTCTGTTTTCTGTCTGGTTTTGGTTCGTCACTGACTCTTGTCTGCTTTGTTTTAGGAGCGCATCTCTCCTCCGGATTACAAATCTCCACCGGTTCTGCGTGCTCCCTTCCCAGCCTTGCTTGTTCACTCGCCACTGATCTCCATTCACCACCATCTGGACTCTGTTCATTTAATTCAATAAACTGTTTTCTCTTTGGCATTCTCGTGTCCAGTTCTGCTATTAGGTTCCCCCACGATCATGTCACATCGAGAGCCTGGACTCAAATGCACGATCCGGAGGCAGATAAAGGATTTAAACAGTTTACTGATCACAGGAAAGAGTTCGGTACACAGGAGCAGTCCAACGAGAAGCAAAGCCAATATGGAAGAGACAAAGACATAATCCAAGGATAAAGGGAGGTCATACACAGGAAAGGCAAACGCAAGAAATGCTGGCAAGTGTGACAACCCACCAGGTATATATACAGACATGGGGGAAATAAGTGGAGACAGGTGGTGATGATGCACAGGTCTCACAGCAGGCAAGGAAAACACACTGATAACGGGCAGAACACAGGAAACGCATCAGGTCCCAACCCGGGACTTAACATACTCTGGATATTAAAAACTGCAACAGATAAGAGTATTCTCACTGATGCACTGAGGCATTTGTTAGGAAGCAGCTTTCAATTTAGCAGTTTTTTGTCAATACTCAATTGTACTTTAGAGGATCAAAGGGTAAAGAAACTCAAATGAAATAACAGATTATAGTTAAGGAAATCAAATAACTGTTTGTTACAAAGAGCTGTGTTTATGTGGCTGGATAATACAAACCACAAGAAAGCAGAAGTGAATGTGTGACACCAATTCATTCAGTCAGATCACACACTCAATTTAAAGTCACTCATTTATTTTTTATTTGACTGTTGTCTGTGTCATATGGTTAGAACAAATTCAACAAGGAGGATCAGAGCTATTTTAAAGATCTACTGCATTGTCACAGACACACTCAGAAACGAGGCTCTCCTCACTGGAAAAATAAAAGCATTTGAGTTCAAATGTTTAAAATGGCTTATAGTTATGTTCCTCTTGCGGTCATGCCGATAATGACTGTTCGTTGTTCATAGTAAAGTTTGCCAAAAATAATGACATTCTACTTGTATGGAGGCTGCCCTGCAGAAATTTGCAGCTGAATTGCATCACCAGCAGGTAAAATAGATTATTCGTTGGATTTTCCAAAAACATAAAAGAAACCCAAAAAAAACAAAAACAGGACTACTCTATTAAATTTTTCAGCAACATAGGTCAAGGTGGCTGAGCTTAAGGCAAAATTGTATGCTAAGCATGTCTTGAGTCATGCTAGTGGGATGGGGAAATCAGTCAGTATACTCCAAATTCAATGTTGGATACACTGCCATAAAATATGAACAAGTGCTACAAACGAAACGACAGAATAGCTTGTTTGTCAATGACTCCCAAAACAATATATATATGAATACGGGACCTTCTTTGTCATGGCAACAGCAAGAACACATTGTTAATATTGTGAAATGGTCACAGTTTGGTTAGGTTTAGGAAAAGATCATGTTTTGGGTCAAAAGAACTACGTTACTTACTTAACTTACCTACAGTCAGGTCCATAAGTATTTGGACAGTGACACCATTTTTGTAATTTTACCTCTGTACATCATCACAATGGATTTGAAACGAAGCAATCAAGATGTGATTGAAGAGTAGGCTTTCAGCTTTAATCCAAGGGGTTCGACATAAATATTACATTAGCCATTTATGAATTACAGGGATTTTTATACAAAGTCCCCCATTTTCAGAGGCTCAAAAGTAATTGGACAATTGACTGACAAGCAGTTTCATGGCCAGGTGTGGCCTGTTCCTTCGTTATTTAATGGCAGATTAAGCAGATAAAAGGTCTGGAGTTGATTCCAAGTGTTGAATATGCATTTGGTAGTTGTTGCATGCGAAGTCTCAATATGCTCATGGACCTGACTGTAACTGTCAAATCCCTGTGACTTCAGTGCATGATGGAAAGTGGGTTAATCCCAGCACTGTGAAGAGTCAAATGGTACTTTGACTCTTGTTTTGTAGAGGGTAAAGACTTTGTTTTTCATACTTTCAGAAAATACAGGATTTCAGAGCTACAGCATTGTCCAGTAGTTATAACCGCAACTGTTTTGCTCAAGTGTCAGTTTAATATTACTCATGTTACACGGGTGAGTGTCAAGCGTGTCCAAGTGGCACTTAGACTTTTATGAAGTAGCTGTTTCATATGGCCCTGATGTCAAATTTCTCCATGACAAAAAAAGGTAATGTCAGGACCAGAGAAATGCTTAGACTCATTCACAATGCCTTCAGAAATGTCAAAATACACAGATATTAATGTAAAACTGCTCACACTCCACTGGAGACACATCCAGAGTGAGTTTACTGCAGGAAGATGACAGGTGGGCTAATTCCACAAGAGTGGAATCTCTTGGTGACAATCTGATTTCTGAGTTGTAAAACATAAACGTATCTGTCAGCGCTATGGGAATTCCGTGATTCCAGCTCTATCACTTTTGACATTGACACTTTCAGCGTGTTATGTCAATTTTCTCTCCCAGTGCACGACGACCTGAAGAGACATCGGCAATCATGTAAAGTCATAGAAGTCAACACTATAAATCACCACAGGCAATGTTCTCCCAATGACACTCATTCAAAAGGTCATGTGAAATGTCAATCAGGGCAACTGTAGCCTGAGGCCATGATCACATAGGAGGCCTTTTTAAAAGCTTTTTGTAATATTTGGGTTGCAATGTTTGTCTCCTCAAAACTATTCATGTCTTCTAAAAGATAAGTGCAGTTTATCACAACCGCATTTTTGTAGTGTTGGTCATCATTCCCATCGGTATAGTTAGCATTACACTGACCATCTTAATTGGGAACATGGCAGTATTGCAAAATATATGTCCTGTTGGGGAATAAACATAAACAGCCAGACGACAATACTCACTTGGAAGAGAAAGTAAATGGTAAAATTATTACTCAAACTGTACAACCTCCTTCACTGTGGAACTGCAAGTGTTGGCACTGCCATTTAGAGTTAGCAAATTTTTCTTAAAGTAAATAGATACATTTTTTTGCACTTTATGCACAGGAGGTGTTTTGTTGGGGGAAATATATAATTATTATATGTTTAACATGGAAAACATTGAAAAAGGTGAGTTGCTCTGAAAACTTATTACATCCGACCTACACCCTCTACGGTGGATGCGATTCTCCTCCTTCACAACTCCTACATCTGAAGAGCATTGCAATCTGTTCTGGATTATTACTGTTTGGACTGTTGTTAAGTACAGCTGAGAAAGATGTTTTGAGTTTACCATCCAATATTGGGAATAGGTGAAGTTGATCTACTAACCAGTAAGGCAGATCGTTTATTTTAATTATTAGAGATGCATACTAATTCTGGTAGTTTACTGCAGTGTGTGTATTGCCATGAAAATGTTGTTGCAATGTAATTATTAAGTTAAATTATTATGTTTATGTGTTGGTGGCCTGCTGTGCCAAATTCTGTGTTACAGTTGTCAGGTTAGCTATTTTTATATGTGAGAAAGCCTTTCCAAAGCAAGCATAATTTTGTCTTTTTAGAGGAAATGACAAAAATATAGCCCTGGTCTCAGGTTGGGTTTGGGTCTCAAATTAGGCAGTGTGAGACAGATTCAGGTGGAAAGGAATGGATAGGCCAGGTTTGGATATCAGATTTAGCCTCATGCATAAGTCTAATTGGGAGGTGGGGTTAAGTGGATGGGACAGTATAAAATACTAATGTCTGTCCACCACGGGAGCATCTCAGTGATTCATCCTAATCTTGATATGTCCTTGTGTTTCTGCTCAGTTGTCAACCCTTAGAGGATATTGGTTGTATTCAGCAGCTGACTGTTGCTGAGGCACTGCTGACAAAGAGCATGCTCAGCATATCCTCTCAGAATAAAGTAAAGGTTTAAATAATGCATTTACCTTAATGAAAAAGAAATAGAAAGAAATTAAATTGCCAATAATGAAAACTGGGCTAATCACATCAGCGGAGACATGTAGTTTGACTTCAAAGATGTAAGACATAAATACAACCATACTGTTTCAATATTAAACTGCAGAGAAATATTGCTTTAATTGAAAACAAATGAAGCAGCATTTGGTAGCGTAGGTAGATTATTTGGAGAGGGCCAGTTAATACTTTTTCTGGATTGTCTGGGGAGTTCTACAACAGCTGGGTGATGAGAACTGGTCTACCGTATATTTCATTGAAAATGTACTTTTTGTTGATTCATCTCTATGATAAACAGTAGGTCGCACTTTTGTGTCTCACAACGTATCATGTTTTATAGACTCTTTGTTCCTTTTAAAGTGACTATATGGGCAAGAGTCACTAAATACAGTGCTGTTCATCATTGTTGTTTTATCCACAACATCTTTTTAAATGTAGCTGGTTGAATCTTGTGCTTTCCATCACGCTCATAGCCCGAGGCTTTCAACTAATGAGAAAGCAAATGTATCAGCAAAGCCCAACTGTGGCATTTCCGTGTACGGTAATGAGAAACAGGTTATTTCTACATAAAATGGTGCGTGTATAACGAGACAGTGTGCCAGACTTGCTGCTGGAAAAATGATTACATTGCACAATGAGAGTTTTTATTATGCATAGCCTCTGGTAAAACAACTCATATTTTCTGTTTAACCTATGCAGTGGAAAGGGTTTCATAGAGTGTGTCAGAATTTCTATGGAAATGCCTGCTCTTGGTTGCAAACATGGTTGACCTTTTGAGTCCTTTCTCTTTGTAAGAAGCATGAAATCAAATCATGTCTGATTTGACAGGGGGAATGTTTTTGTATTGTTCCCACTCGTCAATTTCATTTCTTGAACCTTTTCTGCCATCTGTGATTGTGCATCTTGCGGTCTGTGCTTGTTCTTGGATCTTGTTCCCAGTTAAAATGGCAACTGTGCAGACGAGAGCTGGATTTTCCGTCCAACTCCACTGAAAGTAGTCAGATTTAAAAGTTCAGCCTCAGACATTACACAACCCACACACTGTCTCCCATTGGGATGGACCGCATCGATCACTTTGGGCACGTGAAGATGTTGAAACAGTGGAGCATATTACAGTGGGTAGCCCTGCGGGGAAAAAATACAGGACTGTTCAATGTCCAAACAATGGTCAACACATTTATCAATCAGAGGCAATGTGTAATCACATGCATGGCAGGTTGTTGGACATCGTTAAAATAAGGTACCTCCACTCTACTAATAGTTAATGAAGTTATTTTGCATGCAGGAACTGAAACCCATCTTACATATTGGGAAGTCTTTGAGAGTCAGAACACATCTTGTGAAATGATACCAGGCCAAAAATATATGCCAATATGCAGTATTTATGAATGATGCACAGAACAAGCTCTCCATGTTGGAAAGCAGATAAAATTGGCACTGCCTGCATACAACCTGAAACCGGCTCATATACCAACCCTCAGTGGAAATCAAAAGTGCTTAATTAGATGTAGACTTTAGTTCAGACATGGGCAAACTACGGCCTGCGGAACTTGTCTAAATTATATTATTAATTCAAATTATATTATGATTAAACCTCATTCATTTGCCCTTTTCTCTGCAATGAGCGCGATCCGAAACGCGAAAGAGGTGATCCGAAACGCGAAGAAATACCACAAATCACTGGACGACATGCACGGAGAATTCTGCTGTCGGTTCTCTGATTTTGAAAAAAATTGAAAAGTCACTTCAGCTGGTGTCCTGTTCCCTGTCACAAGACCCTGAAACAACACCACAGGAGCTGCAATTGGAACTGATCGATCTTCAGTCTGACTCCGTCTTAAAGGAGAAGTTCAACTCTCTTAAACTTAATGACTTTTATGCT